>JAODAL010003803.1:0-167048 GCA_025379985.1 Phyllomedusa bahiana | reverse complement strand
AGGGAGGGGTGTATGTTGTTTTTATCACACTTAAAAAAGCAAAATGATAATAATGTAAAACTATAATAAAATTTCCCCTTTAAAAAATTCTGTAAAAATGTCAGTTACCAAAAAATAACTAAGTGACAGTCACTGTACAAAATAGCATAGTGCCACTTTGTGATCTGTGGGTCAAACAGGTTTAGGGGTCATGCTGTGGCCCAGGACAGGTATAGTCTATGTCCAGTGAAACTAAAATGTGGTTGAAAGACTCCTTTTCCCGGCACTTTTTAATTTGGGGGTCAGACAGGATTAATGGTCATACTGCGGTTCAGGACAGGTATAGTCAATGTCCAGTTCAACTAAAAGGGTGGTTCAAAGACTCCTTTTCCCAGCACTTTTTAATCTGTGGGTCATGCAGGTTTAATGGTCATACTGTGGTACAGAACAGGTCCAGTTCAACTAAAATGGTGGTTGAAAGACTCCTTTTCCCAACACTTTTTAATCTGTGGGTCAGACAGGTTTAATGGTCATACTGCGGTACAGGACAGATAGTTAATGTCCAGTTCAACTAAAATGGTGGTTCAAAGACTCCTTTTCCCGGCACTTTTAATTTGGGGTCAGACAGGATTAATGGTCATAGTGCGGTTCAGGACAGATATAGTCAATGTCCAGTTCAACTAAAATGGTGGTTCAAAAACTCCTTTTCCCAGCACTTTTTAATCTGTGGGTCAGAACAGGTATAGTCAATGTCCAGTTCAACAAAAATGGTGGTTGAAAGACTCCTTTTCCCAGCACTTTTTCATCTGTGGGTCAGACAGGTGTAATGGTCATACTGCGGTAACAGGACAGATATAGTTAATGTCCATTTCAACTAAAATGGTGGTTCAAAGACTCCTTTCCCGGCACTTTTTAAATTTTGGGGTCATGCAGGTTTTGGGGGCTCAGCTGTGTTCCAGGACAGGGATATTCAATGTCCAGTTCAAGTAAAATGATGGTTCAAATCATCCTGCCTTCTGGCACTTTTTAATTTGTGGGTCAGGAAGGTTTAAGGGTCATGCTGTGGTGCAAGACAGGGATAGTGTCTGGTCTGTTATTTTTTTGCTGTGGCTTTTATAACCTAAGTGTGTTGCCTAAGATGTAGCACGTATCCATTTGACTGTTGTGGATGTTAATTCCAGCTTCTCCATCCTTCTTTGGGTGTAAGAATGAAGGTGTTGTTCCTCTGCCATAGACTTTAATGGTCTCGCGATAATCTATTATCGACTATCGGATATCTTATTGATAATTGCCGATATCGACTATCGACCCAATGACGATAGTCAACGTAATCGCTCATCACTAATTCTGGTATATTGCGCAAATTCTCGCCGTTTCAACATGGTACCCGCGGACAAGTCAGGGAATATGGCCAAGTCTCGGTATTTATCTGGAAGGGTAGGATTCTTGCACAGTGCTCTCAAAAAGTCATCTTTGGTGCGAAAAAAGTTAATTTTTGCAATCACATCTCTTGGGGTGGAAGGTGGAAGATGTTTCGGTTTGGGTAGACGGTGTATGCGATCTATTGTGAGATCAATTTGAGATGCATCTGGGAGCACCAGGGCCATGAGATCTATTAGGAAGGATTGGAGTTGGTCTGAAGCGACAGATTCCGGAATTCCTCTGATACGGATATTCTCCCTCCTTGATCTGTCTTCTAGATCCATTAGCTTAGAGGAGAGCCTTTGTACCTCGTCCTCTAGGGCAGCGTTAGCGTCTATAAGAAGGTTATGGGAACTTGCGAATTCCGACATCTTTTTTTCTATCTGATTGGTTCTGGACACGAGATATTGATGGCAGCACGGAATTCTGCCATCATAAGCTGAAGTCAGCCTGTAGATTTTCACGAAACGAGGAAAACAGACGTTGAAGAGTTGCTTCTGTTGAGTTAAGATGTTCCACTGGATCTTGAGAGTTCATGTCTACTGAG
Source organism: Phyllomedusa bahiana (assembly GCA_025379985.1). NCBI lineage: Eukaryota > Metazoa > Chordata > Amphibia > Anura > Hylidae > Phyllomedusa > Phyllomedusa bahiana. Next base: position 165,100 of record JAODAL010003803.1, on the reverse strand, counting down.
ATGGAGTTTGGTGAGGTTGTAGTAGGAGGGGAAAAGACAAGACGCCATTCCATTGAAGGGGATTGAAAGGAAGACTAGGAAAAGAATTCGGTCAACTTAGTCGGCTTATCTTTGGTTTTTCTCTTGCTTGTGCCTCCCATCCGTTCTCACAGTGTTAGTACTTTAGCACGATGTAGAAGCTGGAGGAGATGAAATGTGGATGAGCAGGAGAATACGCGGTTGCTTATAGAACCTCTTTTTTTTCTTTTTTCTTTTGTTTTGCTCTCCTTATGTCACCCTTTCTTCCTTTCCTTGCTTCTGTCCTGGGCTGCAAGGTGAAAGGTGTGCGTCCCTTACAAAATGACAGGTGTATGAGTGTAGGCTATTAAAAAGAATTGAACTAGGGCCACCAAGTCAGCAGATGTTCTTCAGGTGCTTCACCTGTATATACATCGGTCTGTCAATGCAGATATACGTTGCAACAGTGAAGAATATATCTGTAGCTTGAAGACAGGTTCAGTTTCTGGAAATAAGCAGTGTTATAGATACAGGTGCGCTGAGATGAATGGAGCAGTAAATAAAAGTCACTTTGTGTGAAGCTTTGCACCTTATGGCGGCTTAGAAGGATTCAGACCCTGTGTAATCCGTATAGATGCTGGAGAAGCCCCTTAGATAGCCCTACAGACAATTAGTATTTCGTACAGCGAGTGGGGTGCTCTGAGGGTGTTATAAAATGGCCGCCGACATGTGGCTTAAGAAGGCCTGCTAGTCGTGCTGGAGCTGCCGGATTATGGGACTGGTAGTTCGCAATCTTTTTGGCTCAGTTTATAACAATGCGCCGCCTGGAGGGACTAAAATAATCCCGAGGGTAATGGCGAGCACGGGAGTAGCGGTGAGGGAACGAAGATGTTCAGGGAGAACCGTGTAATTGCGGCACTGCACGCCTTACCGTGTCCGCGGGACTGCACGGGTGTACGGCCGCTCTACCCCTCAACAGTGAGGACCGGAGGGAGAACGCTAACCAGTACCCTTACGCAGCTCGTCAGGCTCCAGAAGTAGTAGGCAGCGATAAGTGTCTTCTTCTTCTCTTCCTCTGTCTGCGGTGCAGCGGGAAGACAGGCGTGGCGGGAAAGCAGGCATGGCTTCAACCTCGCTCACAGGCCTCGCCACTAGTGTGAGCCGCGGACAGGGAAAAGAAGGGAGTGCAGGCTTCAAATTTGACCCAGAGGTGTCGGGTGCAGTGCGTTACAGGTCCGGTATGCTTCTGTGTCACACTGACAGCAATGAAGGTTTAGTTATTGCTGTTTTGTCACTAGTCCTCCCGGAGCTCTCTCTGCGTGCGTCTCCCTCTATGCAGGTCCAGGCCACGCCCCCCTATATTTGCCTACATTTTTAACCCCTTACTGACACAGGACATACTGGTACGACCTGGTGCTGGTAAGGTTCTATGTAGCACAATCCCGCTACACAGAAGGTTGGTTCCCGTTGTTAATTGCAGATGACACCCGCCAGTAACACCATTGTTTATATATTACAGAAAGGTGTGCTAACAATCGAGCCCTATAATTGTCAAGTACCCTAGGGGGACTACAGTGTAAGAAAAAAAAAGGTTTTAAAAAAAATATTGACAGTCACTATCACCCCACTATTGCCATTTTACAAATAAATATAGATAATAAAAGTTACCCATAACTGGTATCACTGCGTCCGTAAAAGTCCGATCTATTAAAGTAAAACATCATTTATCCCGGACGCTGAACATGGTAGAAGAAAAAAAAATCCAAACGCCAAACTCGCTTTTTTTTGGTCATTTCACGTCCCCTAAGAATTGGAATAAAAATTATGAAAAAGGTTGCATCTATCCCAAAATGGTAGCAATAAAAAGTACACTCCAACCTGCAAAAAATGTGCCTTCACACAGGTTCATAGGTAGAAGCACAAAAAACTTATTGGTCTCAGAAAGTGGCGCTGCAGCACAAATCTAAAAAATAGAAAAGGTTTTGATTTCTTTTCGGTGCTAAACCATAATGAAAACCTTACGTTTGGTATTGCTTGAATCGTATCAACCTGCAGAATACGGATAACACATTATTTATACTGAAGATTGAATACTGCAAACAATAAGTTTATTTCACATTTCTCCCAACTCAGAATTTGCTTGTGGTTTCCAAGTATAGTCTATGGTACGTTCACTGACACCATTAGAAAGTACATTTTGTCTCGCAAAATAAAAGCCCTCATTTGTCTAGGTAGGTTGAAAATAAAGTTATGGCTCTTGGAAGGTGAGGAGGAAAAAGAACAAAGAGCCATATTATTATGACTGGCTGTCAGGAAGGGGTCACAGCTAATCAATGTGGTTAAAAAAACTATTGTAGAGCTAAAATGAGTTATATCACAAATGGATGAAACTGATCCCCTGAGAGGAGAGACGGCTTTTGCGGAGGACACAGAAAGCTAGGATGCAAGAGATAAATACTCCCTATAACCGTATTGTAAACTGCACATGGATACCAGCAGCTGGTCTAATTCTAGAGGACCGCCTGCTGCTGCTAAACCCCATGAGCACCATTATGTCCACATTCAAGGGCCAGCTCCATCCTGGAGGCTCTAAACTGCCAGAATCCTTCTAGATCCTGCACCATTCTAGTCACAACCAACCGGTGTGAAGCATAAGGGGAGGTGATATTCGCTGTCAGCAGCTGTGTGGAGAATATTTACTGCATAAGAGGAAGGGAGTTTATGTCATTCACTATTCACTGCAGTCATCATCTCCTACTGTAGTATGAATAGTCAGTCACTACAATATGGTTCATGCAACAGCATCCCCCTTTGAGGCTAATGGTTTGCTCCACCAAGTTGAAGTTACAGCAGCTGCAGGTAGACAAGAGAAGGTGATTGTGAGGTGAGAACAGTGTGCTAGTCTGATGCCTGAGTTGCTGTAGCTGTGTCAGGAGGGGAGCGGAGGGCTCCTCACTTCATGACAGGCTGATGTGGTAAGAAGAGGGCTCCTCACTGCCTGCAAGGCTAATGTGGTGAGGGCTCCTCACTGCCTGCAAGGCTAATGTGGTGAGGGCTCCTCACTGCCTGCAAGGCTAATGTGGTGAGGGCTCCTCACTGCCTGCAAGGCTAATGTGGTGGAGGCTCCTCACTGCCTGCAAGGCTAATGTGGTGAGGGCTCCTCACTGCCTGCAAGGCTAATGTGGTGAGGGCTCCTCACTGCCTGCAAGGCTAATGTGGTGAGGGCTCCTCACTGCCTGCAAGGCTAATGTGGTGAGGGCTCCTCACTGCCTGCAAGGCTAATGTGGTGAGGGCTCCTCACTGCCTCCCAGACCAATGTTTTGATAAGGGCCCCTCACTCTATTCCAGCCTGATGAGGTAAGAAGGGCCCCTCACAGCCTGATAGACTGATATGGTGACAAGGGCCCTTCACTCACAGATAGGCTGATGTGATAACAAAGGCCTCTTACTTCCTGACAGATCGATGTGGTTATATGGGCCTCTCTCTTTGCCAGGCTCCTGTGGTGAGGAGGGCCCCTCAATTCCCTAACTGACTGATGTGGTGAGAAGGGCTAACTGTACCTAAAGGCCATACAGATGATTGAAATAGCCATATATAAATAAAAATCCCAACATGTTTCAATCCCCTAGAAGCAATAGCCAGATCTCATCAGGGGAATAGGAGAAGACAGAAGTTGTCTAAATCAGCGTGTAGCCCACAGGTGAAAAATAAGTGATAAGATACAGCTGGCCCTACTGACCTATACAAAGTTTCTGCTGTAAGTTAGGGTGCTTTCACACAGTGCAGTTTTGGTGCAGTTTTAGCTCTACTGCATTTAAACTGCCTTTATTACCAGCAAGCTTCTTCCAGTTGACTAAATTGTTCAGAAAGGTGTTTCAAGTGAGTCATCAATGACTGTGTGTGAAGTCTTGTGGATTACAAACACACAAATTGATTACTCACTTTCTAAGCAGGTTAGAAAAGTGAAAAAGCTTGCTGGTAATAAAGGTAGTTTGATTGGAACTCCGTTAAAACTGCACTGTGTGAGGTCGCCTTAAGAAGGATCAGAAAGAGAGCGGATGGCTCAGACAGACCTCGGGTTGTCAGACGTATGGCTCAGACCTTATGTTGTGAGACGTATGGCTCAGACCTCAGGCTGTCAGGCGTATGGCTGAGACCTCAGGTTGTCAGTTATATAGCTCAGACCTCAGGCTGTCAGGCGTATGGCTCAGTCCTCAGTTTTTCATGTATATATCTCAGACTTCAGGTTGTCAGACGTATGGCTCAGACCTCGGGTTGTCAGACGTATGGCTCAGACCTCAGGTTGTCAGGCGTATGGCTCAGACCTCAGGTTGTCAGGTATATAGCTCAGACCTCGGGTTGTCAGACGTATGGCTCAGACCTCAGGCTGTCAGACGTATGGCTCAGACCTCAGGTTATCAGGCGTATGGCTCAGACCTCAGGTTGTCAGACGTATGGCTCAGACCTCAGGTTGTCAGGTGTATGGCTCAGACGACAGGTTGTCAGTCGTATGGCTCAGACCTCAGGGTGTCAGAAGTATGGCTCAGACCTCAGGTTGTCAGTATGGCTCAGACCTCAGGCTGTCAGACGTATGGCTCAGACCTCAGGTTGTCAGCCGTATGGCTCAGACCTCAGGTTGTCAGACGTATGGCTCAGACCTCAGGATGTCAGGCGTATGGCTCAGACCTCAGGCTGTCAGACGTATGGCTCAGACCTCAGGTTGTCAGTCGTATGGCTCAGACCTCAGGCTGTCAGACGTATGGCTCAGACCTCAGGCTGTCAGTCGTATGGCTCAGACCTCAGGTTGTCAGGCGTATGGCTCAGACCTCAGGTTGTCAGGCGTATGGCTCAGACCTCAGGTTGTCAGGCGTATGGCTCAGACCTCAGGCTGTCAGACGTATGCTCAGACCTCAGGCTGTCAGGCGTATGGCTCAGACCTCAGGTTGTCAGGCGTATGGCTCAGACCTCAGGTTGTCAGACGTATGGCTCAGACCTGAGGTTGTCAGGCGTATGGCTCAGACCTGAGGTTGTCAGGCGTATGGCTCAGACCTCAGGTTGTCAGACGTATGGCTCAGACCTCAGGTTGTCAGACGTATGGCTCAGACCTCAGGTTGTCAGACGTATGGCTCAGACCTGAGGTGTCAGACGTATGGCTCAGACCTGAGGTTGTCAGGCGTATGGCTCAGACCTGAGGTTGTCAGACGTAAGGCTCAGACCTCAGGTTGTCAGACGTATGGCTCAGACCACGGGTTGTCAGACGTATGGCTCAGACCTCAGGCTGTCAGACGTATGGCTCAGACCTCAGGTTGTCAGGCGTATGGCTCAGACCTCAGGTTGTCAGACGTATGGCTCAGACCTCCGGTTGTCAGGCGTATGGCTCAGACCTCAGGTTGTCAGGCGTATGGCTCAGACCTCAGGTTGTCAGACGTATGGCTCAGACCTCAGGTTATCAGGCGTATGGCTCAGACCTCAGGTTGTCAGGCGTATGGCTCCGACCTCTGTTTGTCAGGCGTATGGCTCAGACCTCAGGTTGTCAGGCGTATGGCTCAGACCTCAGGTTGTCAGTCGTATGGCTCAGACCTCAGGTTGTCAGTCGTATGGCTCAGACCTGAGGTTATCAGGCGTATGGCTCAGACCTCAGGTTGTCAGGCGTATATGGCTCAGACCTCAGGTTGTCAGGCGTATGGCTCAGACCTCAGGTTGTCAGACGTATGGCTCAGACCTCAGGTTATCAGGCGTATGGCTCAGACCTCAGGTTGTCAGGCGTATGGCTCAGACCTGAGGTTATCAGGCGTATGGCTCAGACCTCAGGTTGTCAGGCGTATGGCTCAGACCTCAGGTTGTCAGACGTATGGCTCAGACCTCAGGTTCTCAGTCGTATGGCTCAGACCTGAGGTTATCAGGCGTATGGCGCAGACCTCAGGTTGTCAGGCGTATATGGCTCAGACCTCAGGCTGTCAGACGTATGGCTCAGACCTCAGGCTGTCAGACGTATGGCTCAGACCTCAGGCTGTCAGACGTATGGCTCAGACCTGAGGCTGTCAGACGTATGGCTCAGACCTCAGGCTGTCAGACGTATGGCTCAGACCTGAGGTTGTCAGACGTATGGCTCAGACCTGAGGTTGTCAGACGTATGGCTCAGACCTGAGGTTGTCAGACGTATGGCTCAGACCTCAGGTTGTCAGACGTATGGCTCAGACCTCAGGTTGTCAGGTGTATGGCTCCGACCTCAGGTTATCAGACGTATGGATCAGACCTCAGGCTGTCAGGCGTATGGCTCAGACCTCAGGCTGTCAGGCGTATGGCTCAGACCTCAGGTTGTCAGGTGTATGGCTCCGACCTCAGGTTGTCAGGTGTATAAATGTTTGATGAAAAAAATACACTAAAAACCTCCTGTTCATTTTTGTTAAATTTTGCTGAGAAGTAGTAGATCAACGTATATTGTGAGGATGTGCGATCCATACCTCTTCTTCCATGTTATATAAATGCATATAAAGTTACATTTTTGTTTTCCTAGGTTATACGGTGTATTCTGACGGGGTTGGAGTCATCTTCTTTGTCAGTTAATGGAATTTTCGGATTGCAGATTGTTTGTTTTCTAGAATAAGGCCCCGTTCACACGGCTTATTTGCCGACGGATTGACGCCGTATTCCGCGCCGGATTTGCGCTTCAATACGGCGCCAATCCGTCGGAGTCATTACGGTAATCCACTGCTCTCATAGAGAACAGTGGATTCCGTCGCTCCTCCCCACTCGGCAAATCCGCCGCGGGGGGAGAAAGTGACATGCACATTATTTACGGTGCGGACGCACCGTAAACAATGCATTGTCTATGGGGCCGGGAGCGGCGCCCCCGCCGCGCTCCGGCCCCGCCCCCGTCCCGCCCCTTAGTCACGGCGGATTTGTGCGCTCAATACGGCTCACAAATCCGTCGGGAATAAGCCGTGTGAACACGGCCTAAGGGCCTTACCCTCTATGGCCATGTTCACACGCGTCCTGGTCCGGAGCTGCTGAGCGGTGTAAGCGGCGTGACGTCATCTGCTTACACTGTCACGCAGCTCCCAGTTATCTCCTCGCCGGCAGAACTGCCTCTGCCACCAAGGGGACCCAGCGTCGCAGGGGGCACGGTGAAAGTCGTGCGCCCCCTGCGACGCTGATACCGGGGAGGAGTCAGGACGGGAACGATCCGTCCCGCCTCCTCCTGTACCAGCAGCTGCTGGCTCTGCGCGACTGTTATAAAATAGCCGCACAGAGTCAGGGGTGGTCCTCCGAGCGGGCGAGGCAGGCGGCGCCCCCCTCGGGTGAGCGGAGCCTCGGTGCCCCGGGAGATTGCCCGCCTCGCCCGCCCCTAGGAACGGCCCTGGCTGTATACCATCATTCACATAGTAAAACTAAGTGATGGCTGTTGTCTGGGTGTGGGTGTATGGTGTCACCCAGCTTTTCTGTGGTCTGTTTAAAGGGGTGTGGCATACATAAGGGGTGTGGTTTATGTACAAACACTGTCCACAGTTGTGTATTGTAGTATCGCAGAAAACACTTTCTAAAAGTTGCTAGTAGGGGAAAGGCTTCTGGACATGCAATAGTTTAAGGTCTTTTACCAATGAAATGTCCTATTTTTGTTAACTATAAAATATATACATTTGATAGCTGTCTGGATTCCTGCCTATGCTTAAATATTATTTGCCAGCTTTTATAGTTATTATAAATACTGTGAAACATATTTGCCATGTCCATGAAAATCTACATAAAGGCATGTTCACACGGGAGAATTTTAGCTTGCATTTCGTGTCATATTTTCGCTCTAATACGAGCGCGATGCGCGTCGAAATTATGGTAATCCATAGTTCTCATAGAGAACTATGGATTACGCCTCCTCTCCCCGCTCGTACAATACGATTGGGGAGATAAGTGACATGTCAATTACTCGCGGCAAATGCACACCGCGAGTAATGCATGTCTATGGGGCCAGCGGGCTGCCAAATCCCCCCCCCCGCACCAGGGGCGTACGTGCCAATCAGCGCGCAATTATGGCGTGTGAACATAGCCGAAAGGTGACCTATTATGGTGTGAAGAGAAGTATCAGATTAGGCACTGATTGATACAGCATGTTTGACAAAACAGCATTAACCCCTCAAGCACCAAACCTGAAAAGGGCTTTATGACCAGCAACATTCTTCTTTTTCCTGCATTTTAGCAGTGATAACCTTTTTTTTTTCCATTTTCAGCAGCTGTTTTTCTGCTTTATTGTCACCATTCACATTGGATACTAAATAACATATTTAAATTAATTATACAGGTTATTAAAATCGTGTGGATACCTAATGTGGGTTTGAAAGGGCAGAATCGGAGTTGTCTCTGATCTTGGCTGTTAGCGTCAGGTCTCGGCTTTAAGGGTATGTTCACACGAGGTATTTGCGGGGCGTACTTCGGCACAAAACTGAGTGCTATGTTAAACCTGTGTATTCCCCGCCATGTACTGTACACCCATTAAAAGAAGTGACACGCGGGGGAAAACAAAACTAGTAGGGCTGTTGTGCTGTTGACAGCAGGGACTGGCCCGCGTACTGTTAACAGCAGGCATATTGCAGCACGCACAGGTATGTGTCGCAATACGCTGTGTGAACAAACCCTAAGGCTATGTTCACACGGGCACATGTCGCGTTGCATTTGTGCTCTAATACGGGCGAGATGCGCGCCGAAATTACAGTAATCTACAGTTCTCATAGAGAACTGTTGATTACGCCTCCTCCCCGCTCGTACAATACGCTCCACGAGTAATGACAGTCTATGGGGCCGGCAGTCTGCAGTCAGCGTCACGGGTGTACGTGCCGATTAGCACGACTCCCAAACACCCGCAATTACACCGTGTCAACATAGCCTAACACATACACCCACATTCAGCCTACAAGACGCACCATAGCTTTAGTCCCATTTTTAGTGTACAAAAAGTGCTACGATGTGAAAAATATGATTTGGGCGCGTCCCCACGGCACAGAGAAATTTGCTCTGTTTTGGGGCCGTGTACACGGCCGCAGGGTGGCAGCTTTTCTAAGCGGTTTGCCGAGAAAAGCCCTCCCCCTTCATGTTCCGGCCCGAAAACCGGGCGGTAGAATGAACATTTACAATATATTTCAGACTGCCGGCGTTCTAAAAAAAACGTCCGGCGGAAAATCTGTGCAGTGGGGACCTCTGCATGGATTTTCCATAGAGGTCCGTGTAAAAGTTTGTCAGATGGTTTGCAGACGGCTTTCAAAACCGAAAATCGTCTGAAAAAACTGTGGTGGGGACATGCCCTAAGGTGTTTAAAACAGAACTGGGTCTCTTGTGGGAACTGTCAATGCAGGAGACACTCGGCATTCTACATAAATGATAATAGGCTAAATGTGCAAGATGTTTCAGGATTGATCTTATCCATCCTTCAGATACAAACCTATAAAGAGAGGTCAAATTATTGGTGTATGCAGTCTTTATAGGGGTATGTTCACATGGTGTATTTGTGGGGCGTAATTTGGCATGTAATTACTGCAATACGCCGGAATTACGCCCCGCAAGTACGGCAATTCATAGCGCTCATATGATTACCTGCTGTCTTCCCTGGCGTACAATAGAATTAACATGTCACTTCTTCCTGGCGCTTACGCACCAGGGAAAGTGAAAATCAGTGAGAGCGCTTGAGAAGTACGTGCTGGCCAGCGCGTCTTCTGAAGCAACAGGCATATTGCAGAAATACGACTTGCTGCAGAAAGTTCAACCCACGGTGAAGAACAGCGGCCCAAAAGTCTCCGCTCCCTGGAACAGCTTACACCATCGCCTGCAGTGGTGCAGTGGATCCACTACTCCAGCTGTTACAAAAGCATTAACCCTATAGAGATCTTTAGCCTTGCACAATACAGTTTACAAACCTCCTGCACTCATGTTAATGGACAGGATCAGCTAGGATTAGTAGCGCTGATATACCAATGACTGCTGTAGAACTACCCACAGCCTGACCAGGAAGTACAAGTCTGACGCTATGTTCACAAGGCTAATTGCAGGGCGTACAGTACGCCACGCAATTGCGCCGGGTGTTCGGGAGCTCGCGCCGATCAGCGATGCGGGGGGGCAGCGGCCTGCTGGCCCCATAGAATGCCATTACTCGTGGCTCGTAAACGCCATGAATAAATGACATGTCAATTATCTCCCCACGCCTACAATACGTTGGTATTGTATACGCGGGAAGAGGAGGTGTAATATATAGTTCTGTATGAGGACTGTGGATTACCGTAATGTTTGGGGGTTCATTTCGCCCGTATTAGAGCGAAATACGTGGCGAAATGCATCCCAAAATAAGCCGTGTGAACACAGCCTTACTGTGAAGAGCAGGCTGTGTAAAGCAGCATTGTGAGAACACTCCTTAGAGATGGTTATCCTCAAGAGGTGGTTTTCTGTACATTTAGTAGTGACTGGGTCTAGATAAAAGTGCTAATACCTTTCTGCTTTCCCTTAAAGCTGAAAGAAAATCAGCAATCACTGGTGAGATTCAGTCCCTTTGCCCAGTGCTTTAAGCAGTGAAAGAGGAACACCCGAAGAAACCTTACCACCTCCTGAGAGAATATAAATCTACTTCGAAAGAGTCCAGTTAATCAGAATTAAAGCTCATAGCCTCAAGCAGTATGAAGTAAATTACGATTCAATCCTTCCCCTGGATATCAGTAGCAAATAGTATTAACATAAGATGTAATTACTGTGTGACTGCATATTATTTAGATGACTGATGATACATGTGATCAGATATTATTCATGTTTTGTTTTCCAGGAACATAATGATGGATATGCAAACCTGTCGTCAGAAGACAGCAAAATTGGCTTTGGCAATAGCAATTATTAGAAATAAACCAGAAGGAAAGAGTAGCAGGCAGTATGCTGAAGAATTGGCTACAAGGGTGTCCAATGAGGAGGTGAACTGGAAGGCCAAGGTGACTGTACTGGAAGCCGAAGTTCTACATTTGCGTCAAGAATTACTTATACATAAGATTCGCGATAAACCAGAATTAAAAAATGGTAAATATCTGTGATCTAATTATATTGCTACGTATTCAAATATATATTATGGACTTCAAATAGGTGACTGTTCAGCAGGCATATTGGAATGGGGTGAAGTCAAAGGGGTTGAATGGTTGTTAACAAAAAGCGCCATAAATACTCACCTCTTCAATCCCGCACTGACCCAGTCCAGACATTGCAGTGATTTCCCTTTGGTCTTTATTTACAAGCTGCCAGTTATGATCGTGATGATGTAGTGGCTCTATATGACACTAGTCAAGTACTGTACTTTTCTATATGACACTCGTCAAGTACTGTACTTCTCTATATGATACTTGTCAAGTACTTCTCTATATGACACTAGTCAAGTACTGTACTTCTCTATATGACACTTGTCAAGTACTGTACTTCTCTATATGACATTCGTCAAGTACTGTACTTCTCTATATGACACTTGTCAATTACTTCTCTATATGACACTAGTCAAGTACTGTACTTACTGGCATTACCAAGTCGTGATTCTATTATCACTTCACATGATTATTACTTGATTACATATTTGTATGTAGATTCGTGCCTCATCATTGGCCCTTCTAAAAACAGCGTAATAACTAGTTACATTTTTTTTTATTGACTTGACAGTGCAGCAGCTGCAACTTTTTTTATTTCTCTCAGTGATATGGCTGCAAACGGTCTCATTATGTGCAAACTATTGCTTTGGATTTGGGCCGCGGATACTTTGGGGGGGAATGTAAATGACGGTTTAAATCATATAATTTTTTTTCCATTTCACATTTATTCTGGTTATTACAGTCATGTGAATAGTTAACTGTTGACACATGTTTTTAATGTAATGTATACAAAAAAAGTTGTTTTCATTTTTTCACATAATTTCCTTAATGTATTAACTTTTTCTCAATATTTTCTAATCCCATTCAGGGGATTAGAACTATTTTATCACATATTAGACAGAAATGCTGCGGATTGTCCACAGTGGAAAAGTAAATGTGCAGCAGTTGTGCAGATTTTGGTGTGGATTTGGTGTGGACTTGCCACTGTTAATTTTGGTGTGGATCTAGCTAATGTTAAAAGAAAAAAAAAATCAAATGATTCAAAACCTGAACAATAGACTCTGCATCAGAAACTGACAGATTGTGGATTTAAAATCCACACAGCAAGTTCATTTCCAAGTGAATTCCATGCAGATTTTATCCAGTGTGTACATGAGATTTCTTAAAATCTCATCCACACTGCTGCTACATTTCATCCTGTGTACATTTACCCTTCTATTCCTGTATATACACTATGACATATTCTGCTGTGAGGGCAATACTCAGCACGCCTTACTACTTTCTCCTTTCTATTCTCACCATCCACCGTCAAAAGATGGTAAAAGATCATCAAGGCGTTAATAGTGTATGTCATTATGATGGACAAGGTTTTTTTTGTCTGATACGGTCTAGACCTTAACCTTTTAACGACCGCCCACTGTCTTTTGACAATGTTGGATGGACACTAACTACAAAGGGGGGTTTGTGGCTCCCAGCGCCGCAACTGTACTAGGAATGGAGCTGTAGTTAACGGCTCTATTCCTAAAGCAGTTTCTGTGAGCTACAGAGGAAGTCTCCGACCCCTCGCTATTTAACCCTTTGATTGTTGTGGTCTATCAATGTGGCATAATCAAAGGGGATTCCCCTGCTCCATTGGGTCACTGAGACTACAGGTGCCCGATGGAGCCCGGGGAATGTCTGTACAGTCAGCCCTGGGGACCGAGAGTAGACCCAGAGCTGTCTGTACAGCAAGCCTGCTCTAAGGGCACACTCTGTTTTCCCCTGACAGCAGCCTGTGTCATACTAAGGGTATGTTCACACGGCGTCTTCACTCCATATGAACATACTCTTTTATGATGCGTCTCTGGGTCCATCAGAACGGACCCAGAGACGCATCTAACAATTAGCAGAGTTTATCACTGCCGGCAATGACAAACACTCAGCGGCGTTCACATGAGAGATCTCCGCTGCATGTTTGCATCGCGTCTGTCGGGTCCGTCTTTCGGATGTGATCCAAGAAATGACATGCAATTCTTTGATCGCAACCACAAGATGGACCCGACAAGCGCGATGCAATCACGCAGCGGTGATCTCTCATGTGAACGCCACTGAGCATTTGTCATTGCCGACAGTGATAAACTCACTGCTAATTCTTAGATGCGTCTCTGGGTCGTTCTGATGGACCCAGAGACGCATCTGAAAAGCGTATGTTCAAAACAAGTGAAGACGCAGTGTGAACATACCCTAACACATAGTGAAATATATCGGCATACAGGACTGTGCTAATACATTACGAAGTCCTAACAAAGTGTAAAATAGTTTTCCCTTAATGGAATTAAAAAAGTCAAAGTGTAGAAATAAATAAATAATAAAATAAAAAATAAATAGTTAATCAAAATTAGAATTGTGCATACATTACATGCAGAAAAAAACTCATTAGCTATCCACACAACCGTAATAACCTGTAGCATTAATCTAACAGGCTACTTAGTGGGAAATGTGAATGTTGAAAAAATAACAATTAAAAAAAACAAATGCAGTGTTTTATTTTCACACTGCCAGAATTTTTTTTTTCTAAATTCTGCAGTAATTTATATGTAAACTGAAATTATGCCTCTAAAAAATACTACTCCCACGTTAAACAAGTCGTTATACAACTGCGCCATTGCTAAAAGTTACGACTGTTTAAACGCAGGGAGGTAAACATTTCGCTGGTGATTAAGGCCTTTTCCGGTCTGAGGGCATGTTCACACAGTTTAAATTGCTGCGTATTTTTGTGCGCATTTCGCCGCGTATTGTGCTTTATACATGGCGAAATGCGCAACGCAATTACGGTATTTCATAGCTCTCATAGAGAGCTATGGATTACGTGTCGTCTCCTCACGTGTACAATACGATCGTATTGTACGCGCAGGGGAGTATTGACATGTCAATTGTCTACGCCGCTTACGCGCCGCTGACAACACATGTGAATGGAGGAAAGCGGCTGCTGCCCCCTCCACCCCCAACCCCCGTGCTTTGAAATTACGCGCTGATCAGCACGTGGTTCCAAAACACACGGCGTATTGCAGCGCGTACTAAGCCGTGCGAGCATACCCTAAGGCCATGTTCACACGGCTTATTCTGGAACGTAATTCAGTCCCTAATTACGCGCCGAAGTGCGCCAATCACGGGCTGAATCCGTCCCAGTAACTACGGTAATGCACAGTTCTCATAGAAAACTATGCATTACGTCTCCTCTCCCTGCTCGGCGAATACGCCGAGGGGGGAGATAATTGACATGTCACTTTCTAGTGGGTAAAAACCCCGCCGCTAGCAAGACTGTCTATGGGCCGGCGAAGTCCCGGCCCCCGCTCGCTCCCCCTCCTGCCCGCCCCCGGCCAAAACGGCGTAATTGCGGGGCGGAATTACGCCCCGCAGTTAAGCCGTGTGAACATGGCCTAAGGGTTAAAGATGACATGCTGACCATCTGTAGGCACCTCTAGAGAGAGCTTAAGTTCCACTTGTGTATTTTTATACATTAAATGTAATAATACAACTGTATGCTATAAGCTCCTAAACTCCCATGAGTGGAGGCGACAGGTGGTCAGCATGTTATCTGTAAAGTCTGTAATGCAAGGCATTAAGAGTTCTGTATCGAACAAGTTAAAGGGAACCTGTCACATAGGTTGTGCCCCCCTTGCTGAGGGCAGCACAAGCTAGTGACAGACCTGCTGTTCCCAGCGCTGTGCCCCTTATTCTGTAAGATGCAGCAGTTTTAGAGCATTTATCCCTTAAATATTATTCATAAGCAGGTGTTAGCTCCACCCACCAAAGGCTAGCTCCACCCACTGAGTTATTCACGTAATAGGTTTGTCAGTTGAGGTGGGCGGGGCTAGCCTCCGATTGGCCGGATTTGAAAAAAACTGACTCTCTGAAGGACTCTTCGAATGACTCTTCTGGCTGAAAACTGCAGATTTGAGCATTAAATACACGAAAACTACAGCATCTTACAGAATAAGGGACACAGCGCTGGAAACAGCAGTTCTGACACTGGCTTGTTCTGTCCTCAGCCAGGGGGGCAAAATCTATGTGACAGGTTCTCTTTCAGCTCCAACCTCTATAAAGGTTTATTATGACATAGTTTTAAAGTGTGGACAATCCATAGACACCATGTTCAGAGGAAAAAGGCAGGTTCTCTTTAAGGTCATGTCTTGCTTGTATTCCAAAACCTTGAAACATTTTTCATTGTCTTTCTTGGTGTACTGTATGTGAATATATTGTGTTCTAAACACTTCGCTTTTATTTGTGTTCTGTCTGGTTGTTGACCCAGGAATGTTTTGTATTAGCATGCATTGCATTTGTGAGTTTTATGATGTGTTATGATCACTGTTTACTTGAACTCATCTAAAAAATTACTTACAAAAAACAAACAATACACGAGCTAGAAATAAAGTGCACAAGAGCACAGACGGAGAAGATTTCTTCACAGTCATCATAGCAGTCAGTCAGTCAGAGAAATTATTCTTGATGTCTTATCTATACTAAACCCAGTTTTATTTGTAGGTAAAGGAGATATCAAAGGTTGTAAGAAATTAAATATTGAATTGCAAAGGATCTGGAGAAACTGCAAATAGTAATATTTCAATCAAGATCAAGCAAGGGTGGGGAAAAATGTGGATGAAAGGAGGGGGATAGGGAATTTTCTAGCTTTGTTTCCCCTACTGATGGAGACTTTGGAACCCATAAGGCAAGAACTAATCTGCCCTAAAGGAATATTTCATTCCTGATCCCAAAGTTGCCATAAGATTGGATCTAGACATTTTGGGTGACGTGTATAAACGGGGCTGCGCCTGATATCTTTCAAAGTGGTATTCCTGATCAAAAAATGTCGCCCTAGCGCTAGAATGCGCCTGATTTATTACCCGCTGTAAACGCCAAATTTCATGCAAGTCGCCCCTTTTTGCGGCTACATAAGTATTAATATAATTTACTAGGAAGTGGTAATCAAAGCCTTTTTTTTTTTTTATGCCCTCAACTGTTTCCGCTGTGTCCAGATCCTAGGGAAGGCTATTGCACATATTCACAGTTCTCATGGTAAAGGCTTTTCTCCTTTGAAAATGTAATCCTTTTTTCTCTAGATGAAGGGAATGTCCTTTGTCTTTTGTCTTTTACATGACATAGCTTTTCACGATACTTTTTGTAGGGACCATTTATATACTTATATAAATCAATCATGTCTCCCGTAACGTCTTTTCTCAAGCCTAAATAAGTTCAATTCTTTTAACCTCTACTCATAACCAATTTTTTCTATTCTCATTATTTTGGTCGTTCATCTTTGCACTTTCTCCAGCTCCATTACATCCTTTCTATAAATGGGAGCCCAGAACTTGGAACAGCATATTCCAGATGAGGCTTCACCAATGCTTTATATACTCACCAATGATTTATATAAATAATATTGCTTCCCTGTCCCACAAGTCCATGACTCTTGTAATACATGTCAATATACTGCTGGCCTTAGAGGCTGTTGATTGACATTGCATGGTGTTCTGTAATCTATGCGATTCTCCCAGTCTTCCCCTCCTTGGACATACAGTATGATGCCTGCAGATTATTTCTACCTAGATGCAGAACTTTACATTTATCCACATTAAACCTCATTTGCCAAGTGGATGCCCAAACACTAAGTGTGTCCAGGTCTGCCTGCACTATGCGAACATCAACCATGTATTGCTACACTATGCTAACTACACTACATAGCTTGGTATGATCTGCAATAATAGAGACAGTGCTCCACTATATCATTAATAAATTAATTGAAAAAAAAAATGGACCCAGTTCTGAGCCTTCGGGTCACCAGTTATAACAGGAGACCCTTCTGAGTAGGAATCATTTATCACCACTCTCTGTGTACATCCTATAGCTAGTTTTTAATCCAAATACACACTGTTATTTCTAACCCAATAGACTTTATTTTACCCAATAGGCACTTATGAGTGACAGTGTCAAATGCCGTTGCAAAGTCTAAAAAACACATATACAAGCTCCCCCGCTACCCAAAGACTTCAACTCCCCTC
Organism: Phyllomedusa bahiana; assembly: GCA_025379985.1. NCBI lineage: Eukaryota > Metazoa > Chordata > Amphibia > Anura > Hylidae > Phyllomedusa > Phyllomedusa bahiana. The sequence goes on along the minus strand of JAODAL010003803.1, from coordinate 147,971 downwards.
TTTATAAAAAAAAATTTCAGGTTGCTCTGACAATTCTTTCCTTAGAAAAAACCATGCGGGAAATTTACATATAATATTTATTCACCCAAACATTTTCCTGTTTTTATTCCTTTATGAGCCCCTAAAACATTTTTCCCCACAATAGATTTTAAAAAATTAGGGCTAAAAATTACCTGTGCAAGACGGAGCCTTTTTTTAAAAGGGGGAAACCCACGATTCCCTTTGTGCCAGTCCCGGGCACTAAACCGAAACAAGGGAATCTCTAAATATCTTGTACAGGGGCCCCAAAATAACTGGGGCTTGCTCTTTAAAAAACTCTTGGGTGTATCCCCATCGGGGCCCCCTGGAGCCTTGTTCACATTATTTAAATTTAAAGAGAACCTGTAAACAAAAATTTTACCCCCCTTTTCCCGGGAGGCCCAGCACAAGGTTTAGTGGCAGCCATTCTTTTTCCGAGTTGTCCCTTATTTTGTAAAAAATACTGAATTTTTTTAAAAAGTTTTTTAACCCCCCTTTCCCGACATTTGTCGAAATCCATCCGGCAATAAGGGGTTGGGGGTTCCCCGAAATTTTGCCGTATGAGTACGTAAAGGGGGTTTTTTCGGGCCCCAAAGGGAGCCCCAAAGATGGGGGCCGGGGAAACCAGCGGTATATTACCGGGCATTTTCCCGAATCCCCCACGGCCGGGTAAAGCTGGGGCCCGGGGGGATTAACCCCCGTTTTTCCCGGACATCGGGTTTGGCGAATCGGGGCCCTGCGGGCGGCAGAGTGGCCCCTTTCGGCCCCGGGCCGATCTCGGGCAGTAAGGGCCTAAGCCCGGGTTTCCCGGGTCCCCTACCAGACACCCCCGGGATGCGGGAAGACAGCACCCGGGGTTTTGGGTCGGGGTGAGGGCCCCACAAATCCCCAAAATTTGCTTTTGTGGGCAGCGGGGACAGACATTTCCCCATTGGAAAACCAGGTTACAGCAAAAAAACTGTATGCTGACTCCTATTGCATAAACGATTGACGATTTTCTGAAAATTTTCCCCCCTTGGGGGAAAGTGAAAAAAAGTATGAAAAATTTAAAAAAAAAAGGGGAAAAAAAATTTAAAAAACAAAACACAAAAAAAAAAATAAAAACACCTACATCCCCCTTTTCCCCTTTAAACAAAGGGAAAACGCCCTAAAAAAAAAACAAAAATAAATAAATTCCCCAAAATTTTTTATTGCCTTTGCGTGGGCGACCCACCCTAAAAAATTCCTGTCATGTTAATTAACCAATTGGTGAACGCCGAAAAAAAAAACCCCCCAAAAAACAGTCACAGAATAGCGTTTTTTGGGTTTATCCCGCAGCACATAAAAGGGAGAAAAAATTTTAATCAAAAACTCATATCAACATTAAATTTATGCCAATTAAAAAAAAACCCTTGTTCATCCCGCAAAAAAAAAAAATCCCTTTCACAGACTGTTTTTCGGGAAAAATTTAAAAAATTCTGGCTAATTTGGGGAAAATAGCGATGCATAAAATATTGTTTTTTCACAAAAAAAACTTTTTTTTTAAAAAAATTGTTTCTTTCAAATAAAAAAAAATATATAAATTGGGTAACCCCGTAATCGTCTCAACCCACCCGAGTAAAAAAAAACTTGTCAGGATACGCACGGTGGGAAAACCCTTTTAAAAAAAAAAAAAAAAAAACATGCTAGGGTTGGGAGTAAATTTTTTTTTACCCTACCTTCCAAAAAACCCGATTTTAAAAGGGGATCATAAAGTCTTGGGCCCCCCAAAATATTACCAATAAAAAAGCAAAATCATCCCGGGAAAAAAAATTCCCCATACAGCTCCAAAAAACAAAAAATAAAAAAAGTTAAAGGCTCTAAAAACTTTCGGTGGCAAAAAAGTGTTTTCCCCCTTTTTAAATAAAGTGTTTTTATTGGGTAAAAGCAGTAAAAAAATTTAAAAAAAAAAAATGTGGTATCGCCCGTAATTTTTATAAAACCCGCCGAGCAAAAAAACCATGTCATTTATACCGGGCCCGTGACCGCTGTAAAAAAAAAAAATAAAAAACACTACCCGGATTGGGGGTTTTTTGTACAAAATGCTTACAAAAACCTTTAAAAAAAAATTTATCAAAGCATCATATGCCCCCCCTAAATGGTATCAATAAAAACATCAAGTCATCCCCGTAAAAAAAAAAGACCCAAAAACAGCTCCATATGCAAAAAATTTAAAAAAGCAAAGGCTGTTTAGAATACGACAACTTAAAAAAAAGCAACTTTTTATAAAAACTCGCTTCTATTTTGTTAAAAATAAAAAAACATAAAAAACTAAAAAATTTTATATCAAATTTTTAATTTTTTCCGGGCCCCCATAGGAAAGTTATCCCGTCATTTATTCCCCCTTTTGGCGAAAACTGTAAAAATTTAAGCCCAAAAACAATGGCGAACTGCTTTTCCCCCCCCCCAATTTTCCCTGGCCCAGTGCTAAAAAAAAAATACGGGAACACCGTGCACCCAAAATTCCCAAAAAACCCCTTAGGGGAATCCCTTAGGGGGCGTTGAATCCAAAAGGGGGCAACTTCTGGAAAGGGTTTTACCTGGGTTTTTGTACTTTGGGGGCTTTTTTAGATGCGACCTGGCCCCACCATTTTTCTGTGCGGGCCCAAAAACCAAATAGAAATCCCCCCTTTTACCCCCCCCCATGCGCCCAAACAGCAGTTTTCCCCCCACATGTAGGGTAAATTTCCCAAATTTTAAAAAATTGGGCGAAAAACAATTTTTTTGGGCTTTTTTTTTCCCAAAATTCCTTTGGGAAAAATTAAATTTTTCAGCAAAAATTGCAGATTAAATTGGGAAAAAAAAATTTTTTTTTTTTTTTTTCAGAGCCGAACGCAAAAAAATTTTTGAAACAACCCGTGGGGTTCATATACTCACCACCTTGGTATATTCCGTAAGGGGTTTATTTCCCAAAATGGGGTCTTTTTAGGGGTTTTTATTAAATTTTGGAACCTTAGGGTGGGCCGCAAACCCCGGGAAAAGGGCCCCTAAAAAAATTGTAAAGAAAATGAGGCCCCAGGTCCCCGTAGGTTTTCCTCCTATTCCCGGGGTTGTTTGGGTTTTGGGGGAAAAAAATGCACCCAGGGAAAATATGGGATACTTTGAAAACGGCAGAAATTGGGGGGAAACAATATTAAATTTTCATTTCCCTGAACACATTTACCGTAAACTTGGTCAATTTAAAGCATAAATTTTTGAAAATCTGCAAAAAAAGTGAAATTTTGGGAAAATTTTCCCCTTCCACTTTGCTTTTTAATTTTTTTGAAAACCTAATGGGTTAAAAACTTTTAAATGTTTTTAATTTTTTTAAGGGGGGTAGTTTCTTTAAAAGAGGTCATTTATGGGGGGGTTTTCAAAAATACAGGTCAATCCCAAAATTAAAGGTTTTGAACTGGAATGGTCCCTTAAAAAAATGGGATATAGCAAATTTTCCTTTTAAAATTTGGGGAAAAAATTTAATACTAAATTTATAAACCCCCCAATGTCTTAAAAAAAAAAAAAAACAAATTTTTAAAAAAAAGATGCCCAAACTACAGCAGAAATTGGGTTTGGGTGCTATTATAAACTATTTTTTTTTGGGGGAAAAAAAAAATTTTGGGCTTAATTTAAAAAAAATTTTTGAAGTTTTGGGAAAATTGGTAAATTTTTCACATTTTTAACCTTAAATTTGATATTTTTCAAAAAAAAAAACAATAAATTTTTTTGGGCCAAAATTTTCTTACTATTTTTAGCAACAATGTGTCCCCAGAAAAAAATCTTTTGGGAAAAACATGTTTTAGGTTAAAGTGTCAAAAAAATTTTTTCTCACTTTAAAATGAAAACATGACAGGGTTTCCAAAAATAGGGGTCTGAGAGAGGCCCAAAAATGGCTCCGGCGGTAAGGGGGGTTTTTGGCAAATCTACGTCTTCAGCGGGAAAAAAAAGTCACTTTAATTCATGACCCGCCCATGACCCAAAGATACGTGACAGAGGAAAGGCAACATAAGGACATAAGTACAGTTGGCAAGCTACACCTTCTGGACACAGAGCCACCCTTTTTGGGGCGGTAACCCCGTTTTTTAATATTTGGAGAGTACAGATGGTACTATGGAGAGTTGGTTATTAAGTTTATTATTCCCCAACACCCTTTACGACCCCTTGCCCCTTATATAAAAAAAAAGGCCCGGGTTTTATTAAAAGCTCACCCGGGGGAATACACAAAGAAGACAAGCAATCGTTAATTCCCAAAAATTTTATTACCCTTATGCCCTTTTTTTTAAAATGGTTGTCTAGGGTTGGCCAAAGAGAAATTTTTGTTTTTTGGGTTTTTTAAAATTTAAAATTAAAAAAAGGGTTTATATTTTAGCCACTTACAAAAGATTTATAACTTTTACTTTTTTCGGGATAAAACTCAGCCCCCCAAAATATGTAAATAGACTTACCATAATATGTCTTGAAATGGGGGTATATATTAAATGAGGAACCATAAGAAAAAAAACCTTTCATATGGCTTTCAGGGTCTGGTTTACCCCTGGGTTTCCATTTCAGACTCTGCAATCAAAAGGCCACTTTTCATTTTTTCCAGGGGGGGGAAATATGAAAGGGCTGCTCTGACAAAATTGCTATGGGCCCAACCCCAAAGTGTTTTTTGACCTAGAGGGTTTTCATACAAAAGGGACCTATGTTTCAAAAGATTTAAAAAAACTGCCAAATAAGTCTTGTCGGGTGGAAAGAATATCTGCTATGAAAGGGGGATGAGGAAATGAAAGTTGAGTTTTGTGTTATGTAAAAAAAAAAAAAAAAAAAAAGCTAAAGATGTTTTGAAAGTTTTTGGTAAATAAAATTTTTTAAAAAACAATTTTTTTTACGGGTAATTGAATAAGCCCAAAAAAGTGTTTGGGGATTTTTTTTGAAAACCCAATAAAAAAAAAAAAGGGATCTGATTTTTAAAAAAAAAAGGGTCTGCTTGCCCAAAAGGGTTTTAAAAATTAAAACGTAACTCATCTTTCAAAAATTCGACCCCCCCCTCAAAAAAAAAACACAAGACTGCGGAGGCTGGGAAATTGGTTGCAGAATCATTGCTAGTTAAATTTTGATGTTATCAGTGAAGAGCACCAATAGCAGTATGGCACTGGAAATGAGCAGTTTCAACACGTGATTTAGGTTTTGTTTTTTGTTTTTTTCCCCCTTTTAAAAACCCCCCACCAACCATCCCCCCCCTTTTTTTAAAAAATAAACAAAATCCCTTTTAAAAATAGAAAAATTTTTAAAATAGGAGTTGTAGACAACAAAGCCATTTTTTCTTTTTTTTACTGGAAGAAATAACTCGGCATGCTGTGTGAACCTACCGTATTTTTTTAAAAACTACATACAGTTCCCACCAATTTTTATGTACGAAAGGGCTTTTTTTGCAAAAAAAAAGGAAACTTTTTTTTTAAGTCAAGGGGGAAAAAAGGGGTTTTTCCAACTGTTGTTAAAGGGGTTTTTCTACTAAAAGGGTTGATTTTTGGTTTTAAAAAAAATTTGGGAAAAAACAAGTCACTTTGCAATATGTCCCCTTAACAGTGCCCCTTTCCCATTTGAGATAAACCCCTCTTGTATAGGCCCGTATCAGCCTTTAGGTCACTTTTAACTACAGACCTGTTTGAAACTCCCCTGATAACGCCACACTGGTTTCTATGCTTAAAACCCTTTGGGTTCTACTGCAGCCCAGTGGGGGCATTTAAAAATGCCCCCGATTTCAAAGTGAAAACCAAAAAAACCAGGACTTTAGTAAGAAAGAATCAATTTTAGTGAGACAAACCCCCTTTAAGGTGACCGGTGGCCACCCATTCAGGGGGAGAAGAAACACAGTAGTGGTTACACACTTGCCCGGGGTCTTTTCCCTTCACCTTTTATGGAGGTTTCCAAAAAAAGCTAAGGAGGATAGCTTCCGCTTCCTTCATTTCCAAACGGGTCTGGGTTGGGCCATTTGGGGCCCTTTAGGGCCCGCATTTAACAGGGCTGGGGGGCCCGTTTTTTGATTAGAAAAAGTGGATTTTTAGAGATAAAACCCACATCAATCAAATATTTATGGGAAAATTTTTCTAAAAAAACCCAAAAACAAAGAAAGAGTAAATCTGATAAAGAAACCCAAAATTTTGCTTTCCCTTTTTTTTTGGGAAATTTTTGGGGAAAAAATTTCCTATCCCCAATTTTTACACTTCCCCACAATTTTTTCATGATGAGCGAGGAGAACAACTTCTCATGTCAAGCACTTTTAAGGCCTCAGCCCTAGGTAGGGCCAAAATTTTTTGTTTTTTTTTTGTAGGCACCCTGGTAAGTTTTCCTTTAAAATTGCTGGTATAAAATTTGTTTTTGGGGAAAATTTTTCAGATTTTTTGTTTATTTTTTTCAGCGTTTTTTAGTTTAAAATTTTAAATTTTATGTTCACGTTATGTTGGTTTTTAGGTAAAAGGGTTTTCTCCCAAAGATTAAACTTTTCCCCTTGGGAGGGACAGTTTTAAAAGAAACTTTTTCTAAAAACATTGGTCAAAATAGATTTTACTTTAGTCCTGAGATAAGAGACTTTTTTAAGGCTCTTGGCACCTTGGGTTAACCCGAACCCCAAAAATCTGTTAAAATTTTTATTAAAAACGGAGACTTTTAAACAGGGATCCCAAACTGTGGCCCTTTCCCCTTTAAGAAACTACAACTCCCATCATGCTTTTAAAAAAATCATTTTAAAAGTGGGCATGATGGAAGTTGTAGTTTCCCAACAGCTGGAGGGCCGCAGTTTGAGGATGCCTGGCTTAGAGCATGATGTCACTCCATCAGTGGACAAAAGCTTGCTCCCTCAGTCCAGAGAAAACTAATTATCTCTAACAAGATTACTGATAAGCCATTGCTTTTAGTCCTCACAGCACATGTACCTTGTGTTTACTGAAGAGGCAACATCTCCTGTACTTGTCAGTGTTACAGTTCAGCTAGAAGCTGAATACACTCATCACTGCTATAGAACCACCCATAGTCTTAGGCGATAGGGCGAGTGTAAAATTGCTTTCGACTCAGTGAAACATCCATGTGAGAAAACCCCTTTAAATATAATGTTCTACATGATCAGGTTCAAAGAAACAGTGAAATCATTGCCCATAACAGCTTTCAAATCACAGACTATTTTTGTAAGGCAGATAAAAAAGAGAAAGTACAGACAACTGCTTTAGTTTTCCATCAGTAAATTTTGAAGTAACAGAGGTTTGTGGCTTCAGTACAGAACTCAAGTAGAAATATTTGTTTGATGATACAGGTCATTAAAATCGGCCATTAAACCTTTGAATATCTTACAATAATTTTTATTCTGTATTCATCACAAATGCACCTTGAATATGTTTCTCCCTGAAAAGTCATTAATATGTTTGTGTTTTTTTTTTTTTTTCACAATTTACAGAAAGCATTAGTTTGACTCCAGACCTGCAGGAACCAACAGAGGATCTGGAACCAATGAACCTATTACAAGATGACTCAGGATGTGATATCTCTAATGAAGATGGGGTGGACGCATTGACAGCATCTCAGAGTTCTAACAACTGTGACCAAACGTGCAGCAATCTGTCACATTCTTCATCTCCTTTAAATCATCTTCCAATTAAACAGAGCGTTTCATTTGGTGAGGAACAGCTGTCTAGCCACATACAGTTTCTTAATCATCTTCGTGGTCTTGGAAAACTCACAACAGCACAAAGCCATGTAACAGATTTGACAAAGTTTGGAAATGACGGCACTGTGGTAACTGATTCAGTGTCTGGATTATTGAATGGCTTACTTAGCTTTTATAAAAATCCTAAACCATCTGTTTTAAGACTTCAAACGGAAGCCTTCAAAACTATAACAAATCTTCTTACTAACTCACACTTGCCCAAAAATATTCTCCATGAGTGCATGAAAAGTTTAGAAGATTTTGAAAGGCAACTAATCCAGAGTGTCTTGACAAATGACAGCATGAATAGGGTGAGTGATTCTGTTAATATTGTATGGATTGATCGACTGTAAAACATTTGTAAAAAAAATATCTAAAACTATTAAAGGGGTTTTCTCACTACAAAGACAAGCTTTAAAGGGGTTGTCTCACTACATTGATTCATCTTACCTCAGTCCTGTTTTCTTGGTTTTACTTTGAATTCAGGGGCGTGTTAACTGGCTTCCACTAGGCTGCAGTAGAAGCCAGGTCTGTAGTTATAGCAACCAGTGCTAGCAGCCTATCAGAACAGATCAAACAGGTCTGTAGCTATAGCAACCTGAGGAGCTGATGCAGCCCATACAAGAGGGGATATGTAGGAATAGGTAGGACTCTGTTAATGGACATATATTGCAAGGTGACTTGTTTTTGCAAGATCTTTAACATAAAAAAATCCTTGTAGTGAGACAACCCCTTTAAATATAAAGGGACAGTTAAATGAAGACTTTTTCTAAATAAATTGGTCAATAAATTTTACTTCAGTCATGAGATAAGAGTGTTTCTATGTGCTCAGCATACCAGACCATATTCTGTTATCTGAGCAGAGAGCAGGGAGTGAAGTCATTCCATGGACAGACTGAGCTCTGAAGACAAACTAATTATCTCTAACAAGATTAGCTGCTGTTTTACTGATCAGCCTTTGCTTTCACTCCTCACAGCCTCTGTAGCTTTGTTTACTTACAAATTAGATCTACTGCACTGCTCTTTTCAATGTGTTAGCTAGTTACCTAGAGAGGCCAAATATGCTAATTGCTGCTATAGAACCACCCAAAGTGAAAGAAAAGATGTCTGTGACTGTGGAACTGCATAGTGAGAAAACCTCTTTAAATTAACTGCTTGCTAACTGCCAATTTACTTTAAATGCCTAATTGGTTGGCTGCTAACTCTGTGTGCAGCTGTGGAAGCAAAGAATCGACTGTCAGAGAGAAGGCAGAGATGGTTAATTTCTGTCACTTCCTTCCTGATTGTTGTATACACAGTGCTCAATGATCGCTGACTATACACAGTAGCCTTTTGGAAGGCGGGAAGAAGAAAAATTAAGTCATATTTTTTTTTTTTCTGTGAAAGGGTTAAGGGGATAAAATAAAACACAATTTATCCTGTACAGTTAACACGGTAGAAGAAAATAAATTCCTAAAGCCAACATCATACTTTTTTAGCTCCAGGGTATATGACCAGTGACGAGAGCTCCTCAGTCCTGGCCGCACATGCTCAGACATAACCTCTCCTCTCAGGCAGCTACTCTCGGTCTCTTCCCCGCCTAGTAATCACAGACACTCACCCCAGTTTCCTGTACTTCTTAGTAATTAGTCAAGTAATTAGTGCAGATAAGTAAAAAGAAAAAGACACCTAATCAGGTATGTGCATTGAGACAAAAAAAAAAAAAATTGCAGAGATTTGAACCTAGGACCCTGAGGCTGAAAGGCAGAAGATTTAGCCACTCAGCTACATTGTAGCTGCTCCCGCCTCTTTACATAAAAATAGAGAATTTTTTTTTCTTTAAAGTACTGAAACATTTCAAAAACTCTACATATTTGGCATCACCAGATTTGTACCAATCTGTAGATAATATACACAGGTAACAGGGGACAGGGTGTTTTTATGTTGTCATAGTCTAATACCCATAACTTCTTTATTTTTCTGTATATGGAGCTGAGGATGGGTTTTTTTTTGTGGGATGCATTGGTGCTATTTTGGTGTTTATTTGTCTCTTTGACCACTTTCTAGGATTTAGGACAAAGGAATTAATCAGTTTGAACAAGGGGTGTTTTTGAGGCATTTTTGACACTATTTTGGGGATGGATTCCACACCAACACTTCGTCCACAAGTGTGGCACAGTTTTGATTCAGTTAGGATGCTGTCTTTCACTTTCCTGGTGTTTCAGAGAGAAAACAGAGCTAAAAATTACATTGAAAACCACATAGAAAACCTCATCAAATCCTCATCTGAAAACTGCTACATATGAGGTGTTTTAAAGGCGAGTATTTGAAGCTGATTTGGACCCTGAAAACTTGGCATTCATATCAGCCATGTGGACTTACCCTAAATCTTTAGTAAACAAGTAGCTTTAGCATGTAGGGAACGGTAAATCAAGACTTTTACCAAATGCATTGCTCTTTCCATATTGCCCTGGTCAGGAGGTAAGAGAGATTTCATCTGCTCTGAGTGCACACAAGTGTCTCTAGGTTACCGTCCTGGTCTCTCCCTCTTTTCCTGCTCTCTCCCTCTCCTGCTCGTTGTCTTATCTGAGAGTAGGGAGTGATATCATCAGACAGACAGCAACTTGAGTATGTTATTTTTAACAAACAAGAGATTGTTTACCTTTGATAAACACTGGTTTTTCACCCCTTTCAGCTCTGTAGCTTTGTGCACTAGATTAAGGACAACATGTCTCAATACACAAGGGCCATTTTTTTGCTCTATTTTGCGGCAAAAATACTCTTGACTCTTCTCGATATAAATGAACTTTAATATACGAGAACTAGGTGCATTATACACCTTGGACAACACATTGTAATGCGCCTAAAAAGGTGCATTGAATATAGTAGCAATGATATGCTGTGCGCCTCCATCTATTGAGACATTACATACATTAATAATGATAATTATGTGCCCCAGTTATGCAATGTGACTCGATAGGCGCATTACATACATTAGTAATGATACACTATTGCACAATGCACTTTTTTCGGCACAATGTGCCTTTTTAGGCGGATTAAGTTTACTATGCCAGGTATACCAGACACCAGATTTTTGAAAGGATCGTACTTTCAGTCGCACTTTACACTGATTAAATGCTCATAAAAACTGCCGCGGCGACACCGATTTTTGGACATGTCGCCCTAAATGTCCTACTGTCATGTCACTGCAAAAAGAAGACCTGAGAATACAGAGATGATATGTTAAACAATGCCATCGAACCACCCATAACCTGACCAGGAAGTGTGGGGAAGTGTGTGTCTGAAGAGGCCTAAGGCTCTGTGAAACAGCATGGTGAGAAAACCCCTTTAAAAACTGCTCTAAGTGAAGCAAAATCATAACATTATATTTAGTAATAGTCTTTGTTTGCCTTTGAGTGCATGTTTAAAGCAAATCAGTGTAGTGAGATTAACCCTTTAAGTGTTTTCTACCACAGTCAGTTTTGACCTCAATGACAACCCCATTTTTCAAATCTTAAACGTCCCAAATGTGGGAATCACATGTAAATGCTTTTACTTATGCATGTATTTCAGAGACTTTTTTCTCGGGAAACAGTGTGCTTTAAGTTAAAAAAAAAAATATTTGGGCCGTACAATCTTAAATATCAAAATGTTGTGAAAAAAATATCAAAATGTTGTGAAAATTTGGAGAAATTTGCTATTTTCAAAGTTCAAAAATGTTTGCTTGGAAAACAGATAGCTATACCATACAAAATAGATTAGAACTAGTATTGCTTTCTATTATCAACTGTCAATCACCATGCCCGGCACAGGCAGCAGCTAGATGGGCTGGGAGTGACTCAGTAAGGTCCTGGTGGGTTGTCACAGTATTTGGACGCATGCTAACTGCAGTGCATCCCACAGCTGCTGGAGGGTGCATTGGGGGGGACCCACAGAGCCAATATGACAATCAAGGTTGTTCCACAGAGGTTCACTTGATTTCAAGTCTGTGTAATTAAAGCCGAGGGTAGTACTTGGAAGTTTTGCGCTTGCTCTTCTAACCGAGGTCGGACATTTCTAGCCGTGTGGAGTTTCTGCAACCCCATTCAAATGCTAAACAAAATTCATGTGCATATACCAAAGAAAGGAAGGAAAATCCACTGTATAAATAAGCAGCCTGCTACCTATTCTATATATAATGGATTACGATTGTTTTGTATGCGCGGGGGGAAAATTGACATGTGAATTGTTTACGGCACATATGCGGCGCTGACATTGTGGCTGTCCGGGTGCTGGCCCCCTGTACTTTGGAATTACGCTTCCAAAACAACCGGCGTGTTGAGGCGCGTACTATAGATTAGAGGAGTTGAGCTCTGTGATATATAGGGTTATATGATAGAGGAAAGAAGCTGAGCTCTGTGATATATAGGTTATATGATAGACGAAAGAAGCTGAGCCCTGTGATATATAGGGTAATATGATAGAGGAAGGTAAGCTGAGCTCTGTGATATATAGGGTTATATGATGGAGGAGAGAAGCTGAGCTCTGTGATATATAGGGTTATATGATAGAGGGAGAGAAGCTGAGCTCTGTGATATATAGGGTTATATGATGGAGGAGAGAAGCTGAGCTCTGTGATATATAGGGTTATATGATAGAGGGAGAGAAGCTGAGCTCTGTGATATATAGGGTTATATGATAGAGGAGAGAAGCTGAGCTCTGTGATATATAGGGTTATATGATAGAGGAGAGCAGCTGAGCTCTGTGATATATATGGTTATATGATAGAGGGAGAGAAGCTGAGCTCTGTGATATATAGGGTTATATGATAGAGGGAGAGAAGCTGAGCTCTGTGATATGTAGGGTTATATGATAGAGGAGAGAAGCTGAGCTCTGATATTTAGGGTTATATGATAGAGGAAAGAAGCTGTGCTCTGTGATATTATTATTATTATAATTATTATTATTATTATTATTATTTTTATTATTATTATTATTATTTATTGATTCCAGGGCGCTGTACATTCAGGGGGTTACATACATAACGTAAGTCAAACATTTACAATAGTGACAATCTGTGACTAACAACAGGTACAGAGGGAGAGAGGGCCCTGCCCGCGAAGGCTTACAATCTATAAGGAAGGGGGAAAGAGACAGAAGGTTATATAATAAAGGAGGGAAGCGGAGTTCTGTTATATAGAGGGTTATATGATAGAGGGAGAGGAGCTAAGCTTTGTGATATATAGGATTATATGATAGAGGGAGAGAAGCTGAGCTCTGTGATATATAGGGTTATAGGATAGAGGAAGAGAAGCTGAGCTCTGTGATATAGAGGGTTATATGATAGAGGGAAAGAAGCTGAGCTCTGATATATAGGATTATATGATAGAGGGAGAGAAGCTGAGCTCTGTGATATATAGGGTTATATGATAGAGGAGAGAAGCTGAGCTCTGTGATATATAGGGTTATATGATAGATTAGCGGAGCTGAGCTCTGTGATATATAGGGTTTTAAGATAGCGGAGAGACGCTAAACTGTGATTTATAGGGTTATATGATAGAGTAGAGGAGCTGAGCTCTGTGATATATAGGGTTATATGATGGAGAAGAGCAGGGCCGGCATCAGAAATTTTGGGGCCCCATACAGCTGGAGTGTCTGGGCCCCCCTTCTGCTGCCTGCCCATCGCTCAGTGCCCCCAGTCCCCCCCCCCTCCCCCTCCCCCATTGCTCTGCACTCCAAGCGCCGACCATCGCTCCGCACCTCCCAGCTGAACCCCTCTTCCCCCACTCCTGGCTTAACCCTCCGCCATCCCAGATAAAGAAAAAATTGTTTCTGGGGTCACAGGAAAAAAAAATACTATTGCGCCATTTGTTTTTGAATTTGGTTCTTGCTGGATTTTACAACGGATAGTTTATCTGTATTTTGTGGGTCAATATGTATACAGGGGCCAGCAAATACCACCACATGATCACCACATGTCACCACTATAATGTTACTGACCAAACCAAAATACCCAGACCAATATTGCCAAAACAACAATAATATAGAAAGACCAAATAATACCACCAAACATTAAACCATATACTGACTAGCACCACCATAATGTTACTGACCAAATCAGCATACCAAGACCAATATCCCCAAATAACAACAATTTTCAAGCACCTAATAATACCGCAACTTCATCACTAAATATAAACCATTACAGCAAGACCAATACTTCCTCCAAACAGTGAGCCTATAGTGGTAGGTACCAGGTACGCAGGTGCTTTGCTAAGAGTTTACCTACATTTAGAGCCGCACAGGTGACATCTTGTCTGATGAGTCGTTCACTTTCCCTTTTCTTCTCTATTCAGTCCAGACCACTATGACCTCCTCCGTCCACCACTCGTCCCTGCAGAATTTACAACACAAACACCTGAGACTCCTCACTTTTTTTTCATCATTTTCCCAACTGTCCCTCCCCCCATTTACAAAATCCCCATCTATAGTAGCCCAAATGGTAATAATTACCGCCTGGTAATTATGCCCCCCCAGTAGGTAAGCAGTTAGATTAGAAGCCCCCCAATCAGTAAGTAGGTACATTGGGGCCACCGGGCGGTAGCTAGGTAGCTTAGGATTCCCTGTCAGTAGCTAGGTAGCTTGAGGCTCCCTGTTGGTAGCTAGGTAGATTGAGGCCCCCGCTATAGCTTAGGGCCCCTTGTAGGTAGTTTAGGGCCCCCTGTAGGTAGTCCCCTCTGTAGCTTAGGGCCGTGTAGGTAGTTTAGGCTCCCCCTGTAGTAAAGGGAACCCTCTGTAGTTAAAGGCCCCCACTGTAGCTTAGGGTCCCCCTGTAGTTTAGGGCCCCATGTAGCTTCGGGTCCCCTCCTTACTCTTGCCCCCCCTCTGTACTACTTTAGGGCCCTCCAGTAGTTTAGGGCTCCCTCTGTATTACTCTAGGGCCCCTTCTGTAGTTTAGGGTCCCCTAGTAGGTAAGTACTTACCTTTCCACAATCTCCCGGCGTCTCTGTCTGTTCCTGGCCCCAAGCCTGCTGCTTTAGGCATTGACATTCATTACTTGTGGCGCGTATTCGCCATAAGTAATTGATGTGTCACTTATCTCCCCGCGCGTACAATATGATCGTATTGTACGCGCAATGGGACGAGGCATAATCCATAGTTTATGAGAACTATGGATTACCGTAATTTCGGCGTGCATCTCGCCCGTAAATACAAAGCGAAATGCGCCCCTAAATTACCCCGTGTGAATATACCTTTAATAGCACAGAAAATACTGACTGGACTTCTGAACTAACAGTTAAGTCCTGTTTACCCTGCCCATATAGGGTATGTTCACATGACATGTTGAGTCCGTGTGAACATACTTTTTTAGATACGTGTTTGGATCAGTCTGTTGGACCCTAAATGGACCCAAACACGTATCTAATAAATAGCAATGTGATTTACATTGCTTTTACTGTGAAACACGCATCGGCGTTCATACGCGTGATCACCGATGCGTGTCTCATTGCGTCTTTAGGATCCGTCATTTGGATCCGTTACAAGAATTGACATGTCGCAAAAGCCTGATTTAAAACTATAGTGTGTGATCCTGCTGCATTCAGGATCCGATCGCCGCTGCATTTTTGGATGCGATTTTCGGATCCAAAACGGATCCAAGAACGCCGTGTGAACAGCCCCATACAGTAACTGACAGCTTTCCCTGTATCATTGCGTGTACAGAGAAGACTGTTAATCATTATATGTAGGCAGGGTTTCACTTTCAGTTTGATTTCTTACTCTGCTTTTTTCTCAGAAATGATGTTCCAAATCATATAAACCCGTATGTTACAGAGCTCAGCTTCTCTCCCTCTATCACATCATGCCTTCAAATAGAGTATAATTAGAGATGGGCGAATTTCTCAAAAATTTGATTCGCTGAGTTCGCAGAATTTTCCGACAAAATTTGTTTCAACCCGAATAAATTTGCGCCGAATCACGTTAAAAAACAGCTATTTCCTCGCTGCACAGAGCCTGCAGGGTGCTGTAGAACATTGTGCCATGCTTAAATATGCAGAGGGAGCTTGGTTTGGTCTTCATACAATCCTGTGTTTTAGTATGACACGCACATGACTGCCGCCGCTCTTAGGCAATGTTCACACGGCTTATTTGGGCGCGGATTGGAGCCGTACTGCACGCCGTATATGCGCTGCAATACGGCTCCAATCCGGCCCAGTAACTACGGTAATCCACAGTTCTCATAGAGAACTATGGATTCCGTCTCTCCTCTCCGCTCAGCGAATCCGCCAGGCGGGGAGAAAGTGACATGTGAATTATTTATTTATTAATTATTTAGATAATGACAGTCTATGGGGCCGGCGAGCTGCCGGCCCCCCGCCCCACGCGGCACGGCTGCCGGCAT
Source organism: Phyllomedusa bahiana (assembly GCA_025379985.1). Taxonomy (NCBI): domain Eukaryota; kingdom Metazoa; phylum Chordata; class Amphibia; order Anura; family Hylidae; genus Phyllomedusa; species Phyllomedusa bahiana. The sequence goes on along the minus strand of JAODAL010003803.1, from coordinate 131,922 downwards.
AAATGCGGGGCGAAATCCGTCCCCGCCCTTACGTCGGCAATAAGCCGTGTGAACCAGGCCTTAGAATCGCTTCACTCTTCAATTCCCTGGGCATTTGCGGGGGCAAAATTGACCAAAAAACTGAAGCGGGAATGTAGCCTGATAAAGTCATGGCAGCACCAGTTGGAAAAAAACAAGCTGAGGGCTAAGACCCTACAATAGCGTCAAAGTACACAGTAGTAGGTTACCGAAACCGCCACAGGTCTCAACACAGGGGTCACTCCATGAGGCCAGAGCTTTAAACTGTCACAAAATATGACAGAACCTGTTCTGTTAAACGCTGATACATGTAGAGGAGTGGAGAGGGTGTCGGCAGTAATTTTGCGTTGACGTCTCTGGTCATTTTGCCCTTCCTTTCATCCGTCAGTGTCTGCTTTCAATCGGTCAATAATTCATCAGTATTGCTAAGGCCAAAAACAAACAGGAGTGGATACAAAACAGAGATGACCAGTAAATGGGATATTTGCATGTCTTCTGTGTTCTGTATCCACTCCTGCTTTTGGCTAGACAATCCTGATCCTTCCCATTCCTTCTGAGAGGTGAAAAGAAGGGGAATACAAACATAGTGGCAATGTCATAGAGTGGTGAGGGTGGAAACAGCATTAGGAAACCACAGGGTGTTCCAGTGAGACAGCGGTCACTTGGCAGCAGCATGAGTAGGCCACAGAGTGGCACAATGACAAATTCTGGAGTTGGCAGCAACATCAGGTGCCCACAAAGTGGCACAATGACACAGTATGGAGATGACGTCATCAACAGCAGCAGCATGATGTCAGAGACTGGTACAATGACAGGGTGTGGGGGGCATGGCAGCAGCATGAGGTCAGAGGGTGGCACAATGACACAGTGTGGAGGTGACCGCAGCAGCAACAACAACAGTAGTAGCAGCATAAGGTCAGAGAGTGGCACAATGTCACAGTGTGGAGGTCACGGCAACAGCAGCAGCAGCATGAGGCCATAGAGTGGTACAATAACAGAGTGTGGAGGTGGGTGGCGATACCAGTCCCTGGTAAAGATGGTGGTAGGCAGCTGGAGAAACTGGCAGCAGATGTGTGGCATCAGGCGGGTGGTGGCATCAGCATAGTGGCTGAGGCAGGTAGTTTGAACCCAGACTAATTTCTCAAAGTTTTGGTGAGGCGTCATGGCTGATGTAGTCTGACGCCTAAGGCATTGGTGTGTGGAAATCCTGGCCGATCCACGCCTGATTCATCTTGACAAAGGTCAGTCGTTCCACATTTCCCGTGGACAAGCAGGTTCTCCTTGGGGTAACGATGGCCCCCGCCACAATGAATACCCGCACTAATGCCACACTACTGGCCGGGCAGGACAGCTTCTCCACTGCAAACTCGGCAAGTTGCGGCCACACATCCAGTTTGGCTGCCCAGTAGTCCAGCGGATCGTCTAACTGGGTTGGCAGAGTGCTGTCCAAGTAGGCCACGACCTGTTGGTCTGATCCAGGTCATGCTGCTGCTGGTGAGTGCCCTCCTCACTAGGCGGGTGAAGGAAGCTGCTCATCAGCGACTCCAGACTTAGGTTGCTGCTGATGGAGCTGGTACTGCTCCTACTCCCTCACCTTCCCACAACAGCCGTGGCAGTGGTACGTGAGCGCTGAGGAACCCCCTGGTCAGACCTGTCAGAGGAGGGACCATGCTGCACATAGGCAGTGGCCAACTGACTACGGAGGATTTCTCTATAGTACTTAAGTTTGTCCTCCCCCTCAGCAGCTGAAAAAAAAGGCTGCCATTTTGGACCGGTAGTGAGGGTCCAATAAGGTGGAGACCCAGAAGTCATCCCTCTGCCGGATGGTGACTATTCGGCTGTCACTAGCCAGGAAAATCAGCATGCTGCGGGCCATGTGCGCAAGTGACTCTGAGGGACTCCCTGCCTCCATCGGCACTGTATACTGCCACGGTGCTCGGGGGTCATCTGCCTCGTCTTCCTCATCTCCATCTACCTCCTCCAGCTGCTCCTGCTCCTCCTCTCCTGTCACCTGGGTAGTAAAACACCTAATTTCACCAGACAATGCTTGTGCTCCAACGTCTCCAGTCCCCTGCCCAGACAGATTTTTCAGCATCTATTCCAGGACATGAAGCAGTGGAATGACGTTAGTCATCCCGTAGTCCTGGCGACTGACAAATAACGTCGCCTCCTCAAACGGTCTCAGCAAACGGCAGGTGTCACGCATGAGCTGCCACTGGCTGACATCAAAGTTACACAGGGGATCATCAAAAAATCGTTAATGGCCTTTATCTGTTCATATAGTTGGTCTAACATGTGCAAGCTGGAATTCCAACGGGTGGAAACATCACATATCAGCGTGTGTTGGGGTAGGCCGTTCTGCCGCTGCTACTCGAGGAGGGTGTGCCTGGCTTTGTAGGAATGGATGAAGTGCATGCAGCTTCCTGGCCCTTTTCAGAACATTCTGAAGATCGGTGGAAGACTTCAGGAACCTTTTCACAACCAGATTGAACACGTGCGCCATGCAGGGCGCATGGACCATCCCTCCTCGGTGCAGCGCGGACACCATGTTCCTCCCATTGTCCGTCACCATGGTTCCGATTTGCAGTTGGCGCAGAGAAAGTCACACACTGATTTCTTGCTGCATGACGCGGAGCAGTTCCTCCCCTGTGTGACTTAGTTCGCGAGGCAAGCCAGGTGTAGAACTGCGTGACACCGCTGTGTCCTACACATGTGGTATGATGAAGCAGCACTTGTGGAGGCTGAGATGGTGGAGGAGGAGGAGGCGGACATTGGTGCAGGAGCAGCAGTTTGACAACGTGGAGGAGAAAGCGGCGTCTCCTGTCCAAGTTGTTGGTGTGCCTGGGCAGGAAGCACATTCACCCAGTGGGCCGTAAGGACATGTACTGGCCCTGACCATAGTTACAGCTCCACACGTCCGCGCTGCCGTGCACCTTGGAACAAACCGATAAGCTCAAGGACTGGCCCACCTTCTGTTCTACATATTTGTGCTGGTACTGCCTTTTTCGAAAATAAATTACGCCTTGGGATTCTCCACCTTGGCCTCGGCGCAAGCCATTAGTTCTCTAAACGGCGCAGAGTCCACCACTAGGAAAGGGAAGGCCTGAAGTATCAACAACTTGGAAAAGAGTACGGTCAGCTTCTGCACTTTAGGATGGTTAGATGCATATTGTTGTCTCTTTGCAATCGCCTCGTTGAACGACTGCTGGCGCCATGAGTAGCGAGGAACAGGAGCATCTGGACCGGGAAATGATGGCAAAGAGAAACAGCCCCTTTCTGCAGAGGTGGTGGAGCCTTGACTGGCTGCAATGGCATGCGTGCCACTGGGCACTGCTGCTGCTGTTGCTGTGGCGGCAGGATGGACCACCACATCTGAGCCACGTTTCTCCCAGGCCACCGGATGGTGACGCTGCATGTGTTGACGCAGGGCCGTGGTGCCAACGTTAGCTCCCTGGCCACGCTTCACTTTCTGCCCACAGATTCTACATTTACTCATGTTTGGCTCCTCCTGTGTCTTAGCAAAAAACTGTCACACCGCTGAGTAACTGATTTTACCGCCAACTCCGCACTGAGTGACTACTACCGCCACTGCCTCGCTGAGCCCCTGTGCTGCTACTTTCTTGGACCTGCGAAGAGGGTCGTCTATCCCGTGGCCGTTTGGCTCCCGACCTCGCACTGCTGCTACCCTGCTGACTCATGGCCACACTACCGCTGCCTGACGTGCAAGCTGACGCCCTCTTTTCCTGACGATGATGAAGCCCTTGCCTCACCCGGCTCCCAAGTGCGGTCGGCTACATCATCATCTATTTGTGTTTCATCGTCACTGCTGTCCTCATCACCGGTCTTGGTATGCAGAGGCTGACCCCTCACAACATGACCTCCCATGCCACTCTCAACATCTATACTTTGCCGCCTACTGCAAGAAGCAGGGGATATTGGCCCCATTTCTTCGCTGCCCTCCTCAAATTGTTCATCCTCGCTATATAGTGGCGCTGAGCCCAGACCACATAGTAGATCTCTGGCTGAGGGAACCGGATGGGACAGAGGCGGGCTGAGGACAGGTGAGGGCCGCTGACCCGCTCCCGGGCCATGCCAACTAAGGGTTGTGTCTGGGGGTCCCACCGACTCTTGGCTGGGGTAGTCAGATGTCATCTGGGAGGAAGAGGATGACCTAGTCAACCAATCAAGAACCCTTGGGTTGCTGAACAACACACGGCCGCTAGATGACAGCGGCAGTTGTGGCCTCACCGAGTGACCCCTGCTGCGACGTCCCCTTGCTGTGCTGCGACCTGGGCCTGTTCCAGGAATGTTTGTGCCACTGCCACTCGCATGTGAAGAGCCTGCCACCTCTCTGTCTGACATACTGTTTGATCAAAAATGTACAGACTCTGTTTAATGAAGATATCTGTATATGATAAATACATACCCTGTATTTAACTCCAAATGAACCCACTAACAGGCTTGAGTAACCCTTGGATATAAATTGCGCTCCAGAAATTACCAGGAAAAATGTACTCATATGTGGTATAGAAAAACACAGTGTATTTTACTCAATATAAAAGCACAAACACGCTTAATTGACCCTTGAATATAAATTGTGCTCCAGAAATCACCAGGAAAAATTTACTCGTATGTGGCGTTTAAAAACACCGTGTATTTTACTGAATATAAAAGCACAAACACATTTAATTAACCCTTTTATATAAAATGCGCTCCAGAAATTACCAGGAAAAATTTAGTTGTGTAAAACCACTAACAGGCTTAATTAACCCTTGGATATTCAATGCGCTCCAGAAATGACCAGATGGAATTAATATGTATATTGGACAGAATTAGACCCACCCTGGACTTGAATTACAATACCCCACAAACTGAATCAAAATGATAACGGAGGAGGAGCAGTCTCTGATAAAAGCTGTACCCCCTCCCTTCCCCCCTCCCCAAATCGCTGTTACAAGCAATTTCCTTTGTGTGACGCCTGTGTCACGGCACAGCGAGAGCAGTGTGAGGAGCGTGCATGGTGTCCGTACTTATAATGCTGTTACATAACAGAAGCCCGCTGGTCTCTGATTGGCTTGATGTCTGCACATGCCATTTAGGGTCTTCCTCCTGTCACTCCATGTGCTTGCGGCCATTTTAGCAATACAAAACGCACTTCGTTGCCGCAAATCACCCCAAACTTCTATTTCGTGCAGAACAGAAGTTTTCCTGAAATTCTAAACGAATTCCACTTCGTTAGAATCAATTCGCTCATCTCTGAGTATAATAAACCACCTGACAGGATCCCTTTAAATAAGTCTGCTTATTCATAGCACTGGGAAAGTGCATTGAAGAATAATTCTTCTTGAAGCTTAACAAAGCCATCAGGGCTTGCCCCTCGGCACAAGTTTTCAGCTGGTATTACAGACGGTTTTTGGATTTTTAAACCGACTGTCAACGTTTTACATAGATTTTAATAGAAAATCCATGCAGCAGTCCACACTGCACGGATTTTCTGCTGGACGTTTTTTTACACCGAAAAACTTTTTTCGGGTGGAACATGAACATGTGGGTGGGAAGAGGTAACGGCTCGAATCCGCAAACCGCAGACAAAAGCCATCCCCCCACGTGCCAAAAAAGACCAAATACCGGTTGGGATTTCCCAATCATCGGTATTTGGTCTTTGCCGTGTAAATGCATCCTCACTGTACACAAAAATATTTGACCATTGTTCTGACCTCTTCTAATAAGGCCTAATCAATTGTATAACTGATTAGGATGCATTACACTGATATCTTTAAGAGCTATACAGCACATGGTTAATCCTATATTGTAAGGGACCCGTCAGGGGCGCACGAACAGACAGACAGTGTGAGGCCCTGACACTGGTCCCAACCCCTGTCCCTGCCTTTTGGGGTGCCCGACTCCTTAATAGGTCGGCCCCAACCAGAAGACTGAGCACTATACTGAATAGTGTGAAAACACAAGACGCAGACAAACAATACAAACACAATATGGGAACGTCAAGCAAGCCAAGTCGGTAACTATCGGGAACGCAGTACAAAGTCAGAAGAATAAACGTGATCCAAGCAAAGTAAGGTAACCAGGGAGGCACAGAAAAGAGTAGGTAAGTAACAGACAGAAAAAGACCAGTATAACCAGCAAAGAGAGGAGACAGAAGAGCCCTTAAATACCTTCCAGGAGAACCAAGGACAAAGGCAATAGGAGGAAGAAACAGAAGACCAGATAGGAAGGTAGAGCTGTCAATCACCAGGATCAAGGAGCCAGGTTAACCCGTGGAGTGCTGGACGATTCCTGGCCTAGGCGTCGGTCAGGAATCAATCAAGATAGCAGGGAAGAAAACCCAGTTCACACTAGTGAACACAAATGTAAACACTATGTCAAAAACCACGGCTTACGTCGCAACGGCCGTGGCCGGCGACCGAACTCAACGCTGGGGTTCTTTCTGGCATGATCATGACATATATATTTTATGTTTCTAGATAAGAATTAGAGAAATTCTAGTATACCACAAAATCACTGCTTACTACCAAGCGTGTAATAACTTAAATTGAAATATAAAGCTGTGGCATAAGCAGCCATACATTTTCAAAAAGTAGATATTCTTCTTGTACTTGGCTGCATATGTTCTTACTTCTGATTTGTAGAGTTGTCACTGAAGCTGCTCTCAAGGCAAGTAGCAATGTCAGATGATCTGTAAAGAAAATATTATTTATGGCTCTAGGAAAATAATTTCTTGACGCTCACAAATCTGTTATTCCTGGTGCTTGATAAATGAGCTTCAAAACAATACTTGCATCATTTTTGATACTTGGTGAGACATCTAGTATTAAGACTTCTTTACTTCTCTGCACTGTACCCAGGTAGCATGGACAGTTTAAAAGATTTTTAAATTGTCTGAATATTATTGAAATCCAGTTGTTTCTTAAAAACTTCCTGAACTGAACTGAATCCCATAACACTTTCTCACATTTGGTTATTCTATATTTCCAAAGGCTTAAAGAAAGAGAGCTGAACTTTCCAGTGCCCTCTATTGGATGTAGCAATCCTCAAGTCACATGTGACTCACTGAGCCTTAGGCTATGTTCACACGGCTTATTTCGGGGCGTATTTACGGACGTATTACGTCTGCAAATACGTCGCGAAATACGTTTCAAATACGTGTCTCAAAGTGTGGCGCATATTTTGCGTCGTAAATACATTCCCCATTCTTTACTCTCAGGATTTACATTGCAAAATACCCCTCAATAAGTGACAGGAGACTTAATTTTATGATCGTATTTACGGACGTATTTACGTCCGCAAATACGGCGCGAAAATACGCCTCGTGTGAATGACGAGGCGTATTTTACATTGGAATCAATGCTAATCTAATTGTTCATTATTTGAAACGTATTTCGAGACGTATTTGCGGCCGTAAATACGTCCGTAAATATGTCCCGAAATAAGCCGTGTGAACATAGCCTTAAAATGAATTAATGCCATATCAGTTTAGTTCCTCTGCATTCAGCTGTTTTGGGGTATTGCCCATCATCAGTACAGAGTAAAACTTACTGGCTGGCTGGGTGAGGGGCGATGTGTTGCTGAGGAGGGGTAACGGATCTCATTAGGGGGAAGCACCATGTTGACGTGTGGGGATCTATCGCCTTTTACACCTCACTGAGTATTTGCAGATTTCCAACCACATATAAGATGGGAGCTGAACTCTTCAGTGCCCTTTATTGGATGTAACAATCCCCAAGTCACATGTCACTCACTGAGCCTTGGAATATGAAAAGGATTCAAGCCTTGCCAGTTTTACTCATCTGCATACAGCTGTTTTGTGATGTTGCCCCCTCATCAGTGCAGAGTACAAATTACTAGCTGGCTGGGTAAGAGGTTATTCTACTAATTCTACTAATCTCTAGTAATAAACATTATCACAGAACCAGTTTTAAGGTAATATCATGGTCTGGACCATCACCACTCTAAAAAAAAAACTCCAAATAATTCAAAATAAGTTCACAGAGAAAAAAGGAGGGACGTCCGCTAAATAAAAATTAACTTCTATTGTTCTAATCTAAAATAGACAAAAGAAACACTTACCCTACTATGCCCTCAACACAAAACAAATTAGACCCTGCCTAAAGTAGGGCAAGTGCCCCGAAAGGGCGACCCCCCACACAGGAACAAGTCCCTAACTAAAACCCTACACTGTCCCTCCAGCATAGGAACAAATATTTCTAGTGTACCAGTCAAAAAATAGGTCACTGAAAAGACATAGCAAATATCAAGATCTAAAACTCTGGCGAAAGTTGATATCAAAATGTACACCCTAAATCTCTAGTAATGCTACTTTATTTTTTCATCTTTTTTTTCACAATACGCTAAGCTTTATTTATATATATGGGTGTCCTATGGGTGCTCTGCACACTGAATCTGGAACTTGTTCCTTCAGGACACCGGGTGTACAAAGACTGAGCTCATCCCTTGCCATTTGATGTCAGGAATTATAAAGCTGCTTCGTATTAGGGTGTGTTCACACGGCTTATTTGTCAGCATAATTGCATGCATATTTTACCGCGTATTGCAAAATGTGCGCCACAATTATGGTAATTCATAGCTCTCACAGAGAGCTATGAATTACGTGTTGTCTCCCCGGGCGTACAATATGTTTTGTACTCCGGGGGAGAAAAGTGACATGTCAATTGATAGCGGCGCGTCAATTTTTTTTACATCATTTCACACTTAATAACTTTTTAGATTAATTCTACAGGTTATTACGGTCGTGTGGATGACTAATTTGTGCAGTGTTTTTGTGTGTGTAATGTATGCACAATTATTTTTTATTAAATATTTTTTTATTTCGTTTTCCTACACTTTGTTTTTAACTTTTTTAAATCCCATGACGGGATAACTGTTTTACGTTTTTTTTACACTTAGTAATGTATTAGCATATTCACATATGCTAATACATTATAATCTGTGTCAGTTTGACACAGGCAGTGATCAGAACAGCACACAGTCTGCCCTGATCACTGGCTTCTTAGACAGATAGCCCTGGGGCTACTCTAGGTCCCCAGGGCTGACTGTGCAGACATTTCCCGGGCTCTATCAGGTCAACGGAGTCCCAATCACCCGACAGAGCAGGGGAAAGCAATCTGATTATGCTGCGGTCACAAACCGCGGCAATCAAAGGGTAAAGCGCCGGGGAGCAGAGGCTTCCCCCGCTTCCTGACGCTTGCAGAGGCTGCGCTGGGAACAGGGCTATGAAGTACAGCTCCGTTTCTAGTGCTGCCGCGACGCCGGGCACCACAAACCCCTATGTCTGCAGATACTCCAAAAGATGTTGCTGCAGGCGAACGACCTGCACCGTCCGACGTCAAAAGACGGTGGTCCGTCGTTAAGGAGTTAAAAGTAAGTAGGAAGTCATATGTAGCATCGGCCTGTATTGTAGTGTAGAAAGTGCCTGCATATAAGACAGAAAGTGTTCATATGGAGGGTGCTCAGTACAATGGCACAGTATGTGTAGTGTAGATTCTCTTCTGAACTTAGGTCACCTTGTGTGGGAATATTGCTTCTTGTCCTGTTTATCACAACAACTACATTACTATGAACAGGGCCATATTTCCCACTAGGCACTCGTGGGCACGTGCCTAGGGCGGCGCCTGTTAGGGGGCGGCATTGCAGCAGGAGTTTTCTTTTTTTTTTCTTTTTTTTTTTTTTTTTCCCCCTCCGGGGGGAATCGTAGGTTGTTGCCGCCGATAGTGACTTTTCCTTTGGGTTTGGCCAGGGGGCAGGATTTTTTTTAAAATTTTATTTGCTTTTTTTTTTTCCGGGCCGAGTGGCGCGGACAAGGGGGGCGCGGTGGGACATACTACTTTCCCCCTTTCCCGGCGCTCCATTTAAAACAGACGGGGCTTCATCAGCAATTTGCGCTGATGCTGCCTGTTTTCTCAGGTGGCGCGGTGGGCTGGGCTTCCCCTCCTTTTCCCCCTAACAGCGCCGCCCCCTAAAAGAGCGGAACCCTGCCGCGGCTGGGGAGAGAGGAGGGCGCGCCCGTCCCATCAGCAGCGCAGGGGACGGGCCAAAAGAGGGGAAAGGGCCCCGGGGCCCCTCCCGCTCTGCAGGACAGGAAAGGGGATTCGGGGGAAGGGGAGGGGGAAAAGGGCGGGGGGGAGGGGAGGGCGGGGTGAAATTGTGAGGGGGAGGCAGGTGGGTGAAATTTTGGTGGAGGGGGAGGCAGGTGGGTGGAATGTGGCTGGGGAGGCAGGTGGGTGCAATGTGGCTGGGGAGGCAGGTGGGTGCAATGTGACTGGGGAGGCAGGTGGGTGCAATGTGAGCAGGGGGGTGCAAGGTGGCAGGGGAGCCAGTGGGGAGCACTGTGGCGGGGGAGGCAGGTGGGTGCAAGGGTGGCGGGGGAGGCAGGGGGGGTGAAAATTTTGGGGGGGGGGGGGAAAGGAAGGTGGGGGGAAGTGGCTGGGGGGGCAGCGGGGGTTTGAAATTTGTGGCTGGGGAGGGCAGGTGAAATGGTGACTGGGGAGGCTGGTGCAATGTGGCTGGGGAGGCAGGGGGGTGCAATGGGGCTGGGGAGGGGGGTGGGTGCAATTTTGGGGCCGGGGGAGGCGGGTTTGAAATGTGCTGGGGGGGGGTGGGGCAGGGGGGGAGGGGGCAGGAAAAAATTGTGATGGGGGGCAGGTGGGGCAGTGTGGGGGGAGGGGGCAGGGGGTTGCAGCGTGGCTGGAGGGGGGCCAGGGGGTTTGCAGTGGGGCTGGGGAGGCAGGTGGGGGGCCAATGTGAGGGGGGGAGGCGGGTTTGGGGGGCAATGGGGACGGGGAAAGGGGCCAGGTGGGTGAATGGGGGGACTGGGGGGGCCCAGAGGGGTTTTTTCCCCAAAATTTGGGGGGGGGGGTGGAGAGGCAGGGGGTGCAATGGGGACTGGGGGGGCAGGTGGGTGCAATGTGACTGGGGAGGCAGGTGGGTGAAATGTGACTGGGGAGGCAGGTGGGTGAAATGTGACTGGGGAGGCAGGTGGGTGCAATGTGGCTGGGGAGGCAGGTGGGTGCAATGGGGCGGGGGGGGGGCAGGTGGGTCAAGGGGTTTTGGGGAGGCAGGTGGGGGGCAATGTGGCTAGGGGGGGGAGGGGGGGGGGCCTTTGTGGTGGGGAGGCAGGGGGTGCAATGTGACTGGGGAGGGCAGGGGGGTTTTGCAATGTGAATGGGGAGGCGGGTGGGGTGAAATTGTGGCGGGGGAAAGGCAGGGGGGTGAATGTGGCTGGGGAGGGCAGGTGGGTGCAATGTGGCTGGGGAGGGCAGGTGAAATGTGACTGGGGAGGCTGGTGCAAGGTGGCTGGGGAGGCAGGTGGGTGCAATGTGGCTGGGAGGCAGGTGCAATGTGACTGGGGGGGAGAGGGGCAGGCTGGACGGGGGCAGGTGAAATGTGACTGTGGAGACAGGAAGCAGCAATGTCACAGGGGAGGCACGTGGGTGCAATGTGGCTGGAGAGGCAGGGGGGTTTGCAGTTTTGGCGGGGGGGGCGGTGGGTGCAGTGTGGTGGGGGGGGCAGGTGGGTTTCCCAATGTGACTGGGGGGGCAGGGGGGGGTGCAATGTGACGGGGAGACCGGTGGGTGCAATGTGGCTGGGGAGGCAGGTGGGTGCAATGTGGCTGGGGAGGCAGGTGGGGGTAAAAAGTGACTGGGGAGGGGGTTGGGTGAAAATTTGACTGGGGAGGCAGGGGGGTTTTGCAATGTGGTGGGGAGGCGGGTGGGTGCAATTTTTGGCTGGGAGGCAGGGGGGTGCAATTTTGGCTGGGGGGGCCCGGGGTGGGTGAATGTGGCTGGGGAGCGGGGTGGGTGAAATGGGCCCGGGGGGGGCAGGGGGTTTTTGCTTGTGGCTGGAGAGGCAGGTGGGTGCAATGTGGCTGGGGAGGCAGGTGGGTGCAATGTGGCTGGGGAGGCAGGTGGGTGCAATGTGGCTGGGGAGGCAGGTGGGTGCAATGTGGCTGGGGAGGCAGGTGGGTGGAATGTGGCTGTGGGGAGGCAGGTGGGTGCAATGTGGCTGGGGAGGCAGGTGGGTGCAATGTGGCTGGGGAGGCAGGTGGCTGCAATGTGGCTGAGGAGGCAGGTGGCTGCAATGTGGCTGGGGAGGGCAGTTGAAATGTGACTGGGGAGGCAGGTGGGTGCAATGTGGTTGGGGAGGCAGGTGGGTGCAATGTGGCTGGGGAGGGCAGGTGAAATGTGGCTGGGGAGGCAGGGGGTGTTTTGGGGTGGTTTGGGGGGCAGGGGGGTTGTTTTTGTGACTGGGGGGGCGGGTTTTGCAATGAAAACTGGGGGGGAAGGTGGGTACAATGTGACTGGGGGGAAAGGTGGGTAAAATTGTGACGGGGGAGGCAGGGGGGGGGCAATGTGACTGGGGGCAGGGGGGGTCAATGTGGGGGGGGAGGCAGGGGGGTGCAATGTGACTGGGGAGGCAGGGGGGGGCAATGTGAAGGGGGGGGGGGAGGCAGGTGGGTGCAAGGGGGAATTGGGAGGAGGTGGGTACAATGTACGGGGGAGGCGGGGGGGGGAAAATGTGGCTGGGGGGAAAGGTGGGTGCAATGTGACTGGGGGGGAAGGTGGGTGAAATTGGAATGGGGAGGAGGGGGGTTTGCAATGGGATGGGGAGGCGGGTTTGGGGGGAAAATTGTGACTGGGAGGAGGTGGGGGGAAATTTGTGCTGGGGGAAAAGGGAAATGTGGCTGGGGAGGGGGGGTTTTAAAATTTTGGCTGGGGAGGCGGTGGGTGAAATGTGATGGGGGGGGCCCAGGGGGGTTTTGCAATGTGGTTGGGGAGGCGGTGGGTGAAGGGTGGTTTTTTTGGGGGGGAGGCAGGTGAAATGTGGCGGGGGGAGGAGGTGGGTGCAATGGGGCTGGGGGAGGAAAGGGGGGTTGCAATGTGACGGGGGGGGGCGGGTGCAATGTAACTGGGGGGGCCCCAGGTGCAATGTGACTGGGGAGGCAGGTGGGTACAATGTGACTGGGGAGGCAGGTGGGGGCAATGTGAAGGGGGAGGCGGGGGGTGCAATTTTGGCGGGGGGGAGGGGTGGGTGCAATGTGACTGGGAGGCAGGTGGGTGCAATGTAAAGGGGACCCAGGTGGGTGAAAGGGAAAATTGGGGAGGCGGGTTTGGGGGAAATTGTGACTGGGGGGGGGGCAGGTGGGTTCCCAATTTGGGATGGGGAGGCGGTGGGTCCCAATGGGACTGGGGGGGCAGGTGGGTGCAATGGGGACTGGGGGGCAGGGGGGTGCAAGGGCCGCTGGGGGCAAGTGAAATTTTGGCTGGGGGGCCCGGGTTAAATGTGGCTGGGGGGGCAGGTGGGTGCAAATTTTGAGGGGGGAGGCGGGGTGGGTGCAATGTGACGGGGGAGGCAGCGGGGGTTTGCAATGTAAATGGGGGGGAAAGGTGGGTGCAATGGGGACTGGGAAGGAAAGGGGGGTGCAATGTGATGGGGGGGCCCAGGGGGTGGAATGTGGTTTGGAGGGAAAGGGGGGGTGGTGTTTTAGGGGCTGGGGGGGCAGGTGGGTGGAATGGGGCTGGGGAGGCAGGTGGGGAAAGGGGGAGGGGGAGGAAATTTGGGTGCAATGTGGTTGGGGGGCAGGTGGGTGAAATGTGGTGGGGAGGCAGGGGGGGTTTCCCAATTTTTGGCTGGGGGCGGGGGGGGTGAAATGTGGCTGGGGGGGCAGGTGGGGGCAATGTGACTGGGGGGGGGCAGGGGGGTGAAATGGGGCTGGGGAGGCAAAGGGGGGGTGCAATGTGGTGGGGAGGGCAGGTGAAAATTTTGACTGGGGAGGCGGGTTTGCAAGGGTGGGGGGGGAGGCAGGGGGGTGCAATGTGGCTGGGGGCAGGTGAAAATTGGGGACGGGGGGGGGGAGAGGGGCGGGCGGGAGGGGGCGGGTTTGGAAATGGGGACTGGGGAGGGGGGTTGCTGCAATGTGACGGGGGGGCAGGTGGGTGCAATGTGGCTGGAGAGGCAGGTGGGTCCCTTTGTGGCTGGGAGGGCAGGGGGGTGAAAGTTTTTGGCGGGGGGAGGCAGGGGGGGTGAAAAGGTGACTGGGGAGGGCAGGTGGGTGAAATTTTTGGAAATGGGGAGGCGATGGGTAAAAATGTGACGGGGGAGGCGATGGGGAAATTTTGGGGACTGGGGAGGGCGGGGGGTTTCTAATGTGGCGGGGGAGGCGGTGGGGGTGAATGTGGCGGGGGAGGCAGGGGGGTTTGCAATGGGGTGGGGAGGCGGTGGGTGAAATGGACTGGGGAGGCAGGGGGGTGCAATGTGGGGGGGAGGCAGGTGGGTGCAATGTGGCTGGGGGGGGCAGGGGGGGTGAAATTTGTGGGGGGGAGGCGGGGGGTTTGCAATGTGGTGGGGAGGCGGGTTTTGGGTGCATTGGGGCCCTGGGGAGGCGGGGTGGGTTACAATGGGCTGGGGAGGAGGGGGGTTGAAATTGGGGCGGGGGAGGCAGGTGGGTGCAATGTGGCTGGGGAGGCAGGTTGGTGCATTGTGGCTGGGGAGGCAGGTGGGTGCAATGTGGCTGGGGGGGGAAGGTTGGGGGGGTTGAAATGGGGGAGGGGGCAGGTGGCTCAATGTGGCGGGAGGCGGGGGTGGCTGAAATTTGTGGTGGGGAGGGCAGTTGAAATGTGACTGGGGAGGCGGGTGGGTGAAAATTGGTTGGGGAGGCGGGTTGGGGGAAATGTGGTGGGGGGGGCGGGTTTGAAATTTTGGCGGGGAGGCAGGGGGGTTTTGCAAGGGGGTTTGAGGAGGCAGGTGGTTTGGAATTTGGGGTGAGGGGGCCATTTTGGCTGCAATGTGGCTGGGGAGGGCATTTTGAAATGTGCGGGGAGGCAGGGGGGAAAAAGGTGGTTGGGGTGGCCGGTGGGTGCAATGTGGCGGGGGAGGGCAGGTGAAATGGGGCTGGGGAGGGCAGGTGGGTGCAATGTGGCTGGGGAGGGCAGGGGGGGTGCAATGGGGACGGGGGGGGTAGGTGCAATGTAAGGGGGAGGCGGGTTTTGGGTACAATGTGACTGGGGAGGCAGGGGTACAAGGTGGCTGGGGGGGCCCAGGGGGGTTTGAAATTTTTGGGGGGGAAAGGCCCCTGGTGGGTCAAGGGGAAACTGGGGGGAAGGGGGGTTTGAAAATGGGGACTGGGGAGG
The DNA here is from genome assembly GCA_025379985.1 of Phyllomedusa bahiana. Taxonomy (NCBI): domain Eukaryota; kingdom Metazoa; phylum Chordata; class Amphibia; order Anura; family Hylidae; genus Phyllomedusa; species Phyllomedusa bahiana. Next base: position 116,743 of record JAODAL010003803.1, on the reverse strand, counting down.
CAGGTGGGTGCAATGTGACTGGGGAGGCAGGTGGGTGCAATGTCGCTGGGGGCAAGTGAAATGTGGCTGGGGAGGCAGGTTAAATGTGGCTGGGGAGGCAGGTGGGTGCAATGTGACTGGGGAGGCAGGTGGGTGCAATGTGGCTGGGGAGGCAGGTGGGTGCAATGTGACTGGGGAGGCAGGGGGGGTGCAATGGGCTGGGGGGGCAGGGGGGTGCAATGGGACTGGGGAGGCAGGTGGGTGAAAATGTGAGGGGAAAGGAGGGGGTACAATGTGGTGGGGAGGCAAGTGGGGGGAAATGGGGCCCTGGGGAGGAAAAGGGGGGTGAAATTTTTTGGCTGGGGAGGCAGGGGGCAATGGGGCGGGGGGCAGGTCCCAATGGGACCTGGGAGTGGGGGGCAGGTGAATGGAATGGGGGCAGGGGGCAATGTGGCGGGGGGAGTGGAGGCAAGTGCAATGTGGCTGGGGGCGGGTCCCAATGTGGCTGGGGGGCAGGTGCATTTGCGGGGGGCAGGGGGAAATTTTGGACTGGGGGCGGGGTTTTAATCTGAGGGGGGCAGGTGCAATGTGTCTGGGGGCACGTGCAATGTGACTGGGGAGTGGAGGCAGGTGAAGCGTGAGTGGGGGTGGGGGCATGGGGAGCCCGTTAGGGGGGGGCGGGGAAGCGGGTTTGAGACGGGGATTTGGGGGCGGGGGCCCGGGTAAAACCTTTTTCTGGGGAGTGGGGGGCGGGGGAAACGTGCCTGGTGGTGGAGGCAGGGGGAAAAACGTGATGGGGGAGGGGAGGCGGGGGGGAAACGTGACTGGGGAGTGGAGGCGGGGGAAAAAGTGGGTGGGGAGGGGGAGGAAAAGTAAAACTGTGATGGGGGCGGGAGGCAGGTGAATGTGAGTGGGGGTGGAGGCATTTGAAACGTGGGGTGGGGAGGGAGGCAGGTGAATGTGAGTGGGGGCGGAGGCAGGGAAAGGTGGAAAAGTGGGGGGGCTGGAGGCATGTAAAAACGTGAGTGGGGGCTGGAGGAAAGGGGGAGACGTGAGTGGGGGCTGGGGGCAGGTGAAAATTTTGAGTGGGGGTGGAGGAGGTGGGGACGTGAGGGGGGGGGCGGGAAAGGGGGGGAAAACATGAGTGAGAGGTTTTGGGAAAATGGTGGGAGGAGGGGGGAAAGGCAGGGAACATGTTATAGGTATCGGGAATTTTGGAGCTGTCTTATCCAAAGGGGGTATCGGGTCTATATGGAGCTGTCTATCTTTAATGGGAGGTATGGGGGGGGGGGGGGGAAAACTTTTTAGGGAGCTGTCTATCATATAATGGGATATTTCAGTCTATATGGAGCTGTTATCAAAAATTGGGAGTTATCGGACTGTTTGGAGCTGTCTATCTATAATGGGTGTTTTCAGACTATATGGAGTGTTTTTCCCTTTATAATGGGGGGTACCCGGACTATAGGGAGCTGTCTATAATTAATGGGAGGGCCATCAAAATATATGGAGCTGTTTTATTTTATTTGGGAGGTATATCGGGACTTTATGGAGCTGTTCTATAATTTAATGGGGGTTTCAGACTTTTTGGAGCTGTCTATCATATTTTTTTTTGGGAGGATTCAAAATATATGGACCTGTTTTATCATTATAATGGGGGGGTATTTCAGATTTATGGAGTGTCTATCATATAAGGGGGGTTTTATCACATTTATATGGAGCGTCTATATATAATGGGGGGGTTATATCGGGGACTATATGGAGCTGTCTATCTAAAAGGGGGAGGAAATTTTCAGACTATAGGGAGCGGGTCTATCAATATTGGGGGGGATACCCGATATATGGAGCTGTTATCATAAAATTTGGGGGGTTTTAAAATCAGACTATATGGTGTTTGTTTTACATAAAAATGGGGGTATATCAGACTTTGGAGTGTCTATCATAAAATTTGGGGGGTATATCGGGACTATAGGGAGCTGTTATCATATAATGGGGGGTTTATATCATATATTTGGAGCGTCTTTCATAAAAATGGGGGGTTATGAAAAATATGGAGCGGGTGTGTTCATGTGATTTTTGTATGGGTTTGTCAGTTTTAAAATATAGGGCTCCCCTGTGATGTGTATATGGGGTATTTTTTAGGGGGTGTCTAGTGCGGCCCCTTTAGGGCCAGGTGGCATACACCCATAAACGGGCCTTTAAGGGCCCTGTTCACCGGTTATTTGGGCACGGTTTTGGCGCCGTCCCTCCCGCCTTTTTTGGCTTCAGTAGGCCCCAAATTCCGCCTGTCATTACGGTAATCCACTGCTTCATAGAGAACGTGGAATCCGTTGCTCCTCCCCGCTCGGCAAATCCCCCGCGGGGGGGGAAAGTGCATGCCATTTTTTATGGGCGGACGCCCCCTTTAAACAATGCTTTGGGGTCTATGGGGGGGGGGGAAGCGGCGCCCCCTCCCGGGGCCCCGGGCCCCCCCCCGTCCGGCCCTTATTCACAGCGGATTTGTGAGCTCAAAAAAGGTTTCAAAAATCGTGGGGAAATAACCCGGGTGGTGAAACACGGCCAAAGGGGTGCTTTCACACAGTGCCTTTTTATGCGTTTGTTAATGTGTTTTTTTTTGTTGCAGGTTGGCACAAAAATTTGATGCTGACATTACTCCCAAAAAACTTTGCGGAAAAATCACTGTGATTTTTGAAACAGCAGCAATGTACAGTTTTTTTCCCCGCCCCTTTTTCTCCCACAAAAACACATTAACAAACGATAAAAAAGGCCCTGGTAAAGGGGCCCCCTCAGGCTGAATGCCCCCCTGGCCCTTCCCCAAATAGGGATCTTATTAGCCCTTTCCCATTAATATGAGACCTGCCCTGTAAAGGGCCAAGGGGCCCCAGTGTATTCTCTGTCCCCCCCCCCTACCCCGCCTTCATTTCTTAAAACATTCTGGGAAAATAAAGTCTGATTTGTTCCCTTTTGGGGGGAAAATTTTCTGTAAATAGATCAAAATTCATATATAAAACGCCCCAAACAAAAGAAAATCTCAATCAAAAAATTAAAAATGTAGAAGAAAAAAAAGGAATTTTGGACCCGGGTCGGGATTTGTTAAATAAAAATAACTTTGGTGACATATTCCCTTAAAGCTGAAAGTGTGGCTTTTATTGGTTTTTGAAGTTAATGGTTTTAGGTGTAGGCACAGGTGGCGGCATTCAGTTTTACCCGGTATGCTGAATAGGTTTCCAAAATTGGGGAAAGCTGGGGGAGGGCCCAAACCCCTTTTCCAATTACTTTCTTTTTGAGCCGTTCCAGGGGTCATAGTGGGGTTGGCTTTTGAAAAAGGGGTTTGGGGTAATAATATAAAAAAAGGGGCCCGTGGTATGTTTTTTTGGGTTAATAGGGGCGTTTTAGGGTTTAGTGCCTAGGGAAAGCAGGAAACCTAAAAATTCACCCCGGACTAGGGGAAGTTTTGGTTTTTTTATTCAGACAGTGTTATGTTGTTGATAAAGTTCTGTTGAAAAGCAGTGCAGAGAGAGAAAGGAAATGAGGCTGGGGTTTTTCTTGTTCTAGCAGGGAGATGAGAGACATGAGGCATGCTGAGACTTTGATATTGCTGACAGTTATATATATTCACTTGTTGATTGTTCCTTAAATAAATCCCTGTTGCTCATCTTCTGTGCCAAAGGAAGTCGCTGATAGTTTACGCTCCCAAAACCACATTGCCTTTGGTGGTTTAAACTCACAAAAACACAGTATGATAAAATGTCCCAGTAAAAAACCCTGAGAGTTACCGGTACATTTTTTTCCAGAAAAACCCCTTTGTTTCCTTTTTATAAAAGGTGATAAATTTTTTTTAAACAAAATGAGAAGAAATGGCATTTTAAAAATAGGGGAAATTTTTTTTTAACCCCCTTTCCCCGGACTTTTGGACTTGGGGATATCCCCTGACGCTGCGACCCCGCTACCGTCGCCGGGTTTTAAAGCAAATTAATTGCAGTTAACACCTGGGGGTTTAAAAAGCTTTGGGGGGGGGAACATCAGCGGTGAGATCTCTGTGTTCCAGTCGCTGAACGTGGCAGCTGGAAGCCTTGTGCAGGCTTCCATAGCCACCATGATTTCAATTTCCTCACTTCCGGCCCCCAAAAGGAAGTGGGAAAAACCCTTTATTTGGTACACCCTAATGTACTTTTCCCTACATGTTTCAAATTTAAATTTTACATTCAATTTCATTAGTTTGTAGAAATGATCGAGCCCCCTATTGGTGGAGGGGCGTTTAGAGGGGAAATTAAAAGTAAAAAAAAAAAGGTTTTTTTAAAGGGAAAAAAAATTAAAAAATATTAAAAGTTCAAATCACCCCCCCTTTGCATTTTTTCAAATTAAAAAAAAAAAATAAAAAAGGTATAAAAGGTTTTGCCGCATTGACAAGTCTGATTTTTTTAAATATAAACATATTTTTTTCCCCCTTCCCCTTTTAAAAACCCTAGAAGAAAAAAAAAACAAACCCCCAAAATTGAGTTTTTTTTGGTCATTTCACTCCCATAAAAATTTAAGAAAAGTGATAAAAAAAGGATCTTCCAAACTGCTAGCAATAAAAGGTACGCTTCAGCCCACAAAAAATGCTTTCTTACTCAAGCCCGTAGAGGTTAGTACAAAAAAGTTATTGGTCACAGAAAATGCCACGGCGGTGCAAATTTCAAAAATAGAAAATGTTTGGAATTTTTTACTGTACCAAAACATAACGGAAACCCAAAAGTTTGGTATTTTGGATGCTTTTAAAAACAAAAAAAACAGATAACACATATTTTTTACCGAAGATTGAAAGCCATAAAAGCAAAACTCCCGCAAACATGGCACAGGTATGTTTTCTTTTCACATTTTGTCCCCCTGAGAATTTTTGCATTTTTTTGCGGTTTCCCAGTATATTCTATGGTAATTAAATACACTTTGGGAAATACATCTTGCCCCAGAAAAAAAAACCCCTTATTTCTATGTAGGTGAAAAATTTAAAAAGTTTGGTTTTTAAAGGGCAAGGAGGAAAAAAAACCTGACCCTTTTTTATGGCCTCATCAAAAGGGGTTAATGGTTTGTCCAGCTAAATAAAAGTATAGTATATTGTATAGTAAAGGTAATATTATGACACTAATGCAGTATTGCACAACAGTGTGTACATCCCTCACATTTTTGTTAATTTTGTATGGAAAACACTGAAGATATGTTACTTTTATACAATGTAAAATAGTCAGTGTACAGCTTTTATAATAGCGGCCAAACCTCGTCCTAACCTCACCGCAAAAATGCGTCCCCAAAGCGGGGGGTTGGGGGGCGGGCGCTAGGCGTGGTTCGGGGCGGGGTGGGCCCTGGCTTGGGGGTGGCTTGCCGAGAGGGTTACCCCCATGCATATGAATAGGCTGGGGACAAACCGCGCCGCGGGGCCCGCCGCCACCATCCGGCGATGCCCGCGGCAACAACCACGGCCGCCCCGTGAGAACCCTGTCAAAATTGACAGGAGATTCTCACACACCGCGGGCAAAGGCCCGGCCAGACCCCCGGCTATTTTATTAACACGGTTTCCAAAAGGAACCTGATAAAAATAAGCGCGATTTGGCGCGGTTTTGGGCCCAAAAATCTCGGAACCCGCCGCCATAACCGCGGCCAAATCCGTCGTGTGAACAGGGCCTTAGGCATGGAGTTCACTAGAGCTTCATAGATTCAGAGACAGAGAAGGGGTTGATATGTCGGTGAGCTGGGTGTCTGCCTCTGTTCTGTAGATAAGGTAGCCTCTTCCCTATGGCCCTGATTCAGAGAAGTAATTGATTTGTCGGTGGGCTGGGTGTCTGCCACTGTTCTGTAGTTAAGGAAGCTTTCTTCCCCATGGCCCTGATTCAGAGACAGAGGAGTAATTGATGTGTTGGTGAGCTGAGTGTCTTCCTCTGTTCTGTATATAAGGAAGCCTCTTCTCTATGGCCCTGATTCAGAGACAGAGAAGGGGTTGATGTGTTGGTGAGCTGGGTGTTTGCCCTGTTCGTGATAAGGAAAACCCTTTTCCTCATTCCTTTCAAGACAGAGAAGGGGTTGATGTGTCGGTGAGCTGGGTGTCTGCCACTGTTCTGTAGATAAGGAAACCCTCTTCCTCATCTTCCTGATTTGAGAAGAGAAAGGGGGGGGTTTTTGGGAGTGGGTGTCTGCCTCTGTTCGGGGAGATAAAAGGGAAACCCTCTTCCTATCCTCCTATTTTAGAGAAGAAAAAGGGGTTTATGTGCGGTGGGCTGGGTGTCTGCCACTGTTCTTTAGATAAGGAAACCCTCTTCCTCATCTTCCTGATTCAGAGACAGAGAAGGGGTGGATGTGTCGGTGAGCTGGGGGAAACCCTCTTCTTCCTTTCTGTTCAGAGACAAGAAGGGGTTGATTGTCTGAGCTGGGTGTCTGCCTTGTTTGTAGATAAGGGAAACCCTCCCCATCCCTGATTCAGAGAAATTTTATGGTCGATGTGCTGGGTGTCTGCCCGTTTGTGATAAGGAAACCCTCTTCTCCTCCCCGATTAGAGACAAGAAGTTTTATTTTGTCGTGGGGTGGGGTGTCTGCCTCTGTTCTGTAGATAAGGAAGTCCTCTTCCCCATGGCCCTGATTCAGAGACATAGAAGGGGTCGATGTGTCGGTGGGCTGGAAATCTGCCACTGTTCTGTAGATAAGGAAACCCTCTTCCTCTTCCTGATTCAGAGACAGAGAAGGGGTGGATGTGTCGGTGAGCTGGGTGTCTGCCTCTGTTCTGTAGATAAGGAAACCCTCTTCCTCATCTTCATGATTCAGAGACAGAGAAGGGGTTGATGTGTCGATGAGCTGGGTGTCTGCCTCTGTTCTGTAGATAAGGAAGCCCTTTTCCCCATCACTCTGATTCAGGGACAGGGAAGTAATTGATGCGTCAGTGAGCTGGTTGTAGTTAAGCCAGCCTCCTTCCCTTTCCGTTTGTTTCAGAGACTGAGAAGGTGTTATTCTATTGGTGACATGCTAGAATAAGGCTCTGTTCTGTAGCTAAGCCAGCCTTATTAGCCATCACTGTGACTTAGAGACAAGAAAGGGGTTGATGTGTTGGTAACGTGCTGGAAGGAGGCTGGGTGCCTGTCTCTGTTCTATAGCTGAGCTAGCCTCCTTCCCCATCAACCTGATATAGAGACAGGGAATGGGTTGTTGTGTCGGTCACATGTTGGATGGAGGCTGGGTGTATGCCTCTTTTTTATATCTACGCCAGCCTCCTTTCCCAGCACCCTGATTCCGAGATAGAAAAGGAGTTGATGCATTGGTTACATTCTTGAGTGTCTGACTCTGTTTTCCAGCTGAGCCAGCCTTCTATCTCATAACAGCAGATTCAGAGACAGGAATTTGGGCAAATTTAAAGTTTGACCCTTTTCCGCCCATTTCCCCGGTCCCCTCTCCGAAAAACCCGGGGCATACCCATGTTTCCCTTTTCCTTCCCCGTCCCCTTTAGCTTGTTGTACTCACCTGTCCTTTTCTCCTGTCCGGTCCTCAAAATTTTTCGGATTTCCCGAGGTGCACAAGCCCTCCCTTGGGGCCCCCGGCATCAGGTGGCCAAGATTTAAAGAGTCAGCACACAAATCCCAGGCCAATGACTTTTTGACCAGCTGGGACTTAGGGAACTTCCTGCCTCAGCTCTGAGTCATTTTGTTGATGTTCCCACATTGCTTCTGACCTCTGGTTACTGTTTGGTTAACTGCACTTATTGACGTCCTGGTTCCTGCACTGCTGTTCCCTGCCATTAGACCAGCTTGTTACCTTTTTTGTACATGGGACCCGTCACCTCTGCCTGTTCCACTGTCACTGTGAGTAGCCACGTCAGGGGTAGCGACCTGAGGATTCCCCACAGCTAAGTCCGTCTGGCCTTGCTGCTTCGGTAAAGACCAGGGTCTCGAGGTCGCGGTGACCCAGAGGATCCACATTAACCCGGCCTCCACCGTTACAGAACTGAGGCAGAAAGGGAGGGAAGAAAAGCTCCCTTCTATGGTCAGAACTGTCTAGAAGGGGAGCTGCTTGGACAGGAGAGTGGGTCTCAAAAAGAACACTGTACATAGATGTCAGCTAAAAAGCATATTAGTAAGGGCCAGGGTATGACTTTAATAATAGAAAATATATTTTCTGTTTAGAGCAGAAATCTCTTCACTTAAATGGACTTGTCTGGGAACTGGCAGTCGCATATCTCGTGTGCAAGTTTTGTCAGGAGATCCAGCATTAGACATGCTGGATAAGCTGTGAAAAATGAAGAGCCCACCTCTAACACTTGATTTTGTTCCATATCCAAATTTCAACAGAAGATATGACTACTAGATCCTAGAAGCATGACTCATTTTTGTCACCAGTATGCTGGGTGCAAGCATTTATTTTTAATACATTCCTATATTGCTTGAAACAGTGTAATGCTGGATAATTTGATTGGCCTCCTGATGAAAGTTAATTAGTTTCAAAGTGGCAAATTTAAAACAGCAATCTAATATGATGGTTAAACGTGAAATGTATACAGTTACTCATTTTAAGCTTCTTATGCTATAAAAACAACATTGTTCCAGAAGTGTAATAAAGCACCGTGTGCAACAGTCACTTAATATGCATTTAATGATCTCAAAATGCGCTGCCTGGAATCTTAAAGCCTTTGTACAACTTTTAGTGTGTTTAGACAATACAATTCATATTTTGCATGTTGTTGCTTAGTCCCTCATGCTGTTAAAGGAGTATTCCAACCTCAGAAATTTTTGAAATATCTAAAAAATATGCCATAAGTGTCATATAGATGCGAATTTCACTTCTGTGACCTGCACCTATTTTTAAAACAGGGCCCCCTGACTGTCACTTCTTACAGGGATATTCCAAAAGTTTTACCTGCTTGTTAGTCATTAAAGTTTTCTCACCACAGACTTTTGCAAACATGTGTAACGGGTATGGTGGATTCACTGGACCACCGCAAGCGATGATGGCGTAAGCCACGCCAGGGAGCGGAGTCTAAGTAGCTCTTGGTATTCACCAGAGGCCCGCTGCAAAGGGGATGGACTTGCTGCAGCGTGGGGCTACACAGGTCGTACCCCTACGTGACTTGCTTGCGATTGGCCGGCGGGGTACTGCGTGGTACAGATCGTAATCCGGAGGCGTAGTCGGGGACAGGCAGAAGGTCAGAACGGGCGGCAGAGGTTCGTGGTCAGAGACAGGCAGACGGTAAGGGCAGGCGGCAAACAGGCAAGGTCAGGAAACGTAGTATACGGACTGGTACACGGCTAATCAGACAGGACTTCCAACACTCTCTATACTTGGTAACGCACACCAAAGAACATGTCAGAGAGTGCTGGGGGCGTCTTCCTTAACTAGGACCAGCGGCGGGCAATAGACTAATTACCGGGATGCTGGCCCTTTAAATCCAGACCACCCGTCGCGCGCGCGCGCCCTAAGCAGCGGGTACGCGCGCGGCGGCCGGGTAGGCAGGAGGCAAGCATGCAGGCAGGAGCGTGGACGGGTAGGGTCCAGGCCTCATGGACCGAGCAGCAGGGGGATGGCCGCGGGGAGAAGAGGTCAGGTGATAAATTAGCCTCAGGTTCCCACGAACACTCCTCCGGCCTGAACCCCTTCCAGTCAATAAGATGAACCGCTTCCCCCTCACTGTCTTTTGCCAGCAACCTCCTTGACCTCAATGTTGGTGATCAAGCGTTGCCACAGGAGAGATTAGACTGACCAGGGAGAAGCGATTCGGCACACAGGCTTGAGGAGCGAAACATGGAAGGCGTTCGGGATACGGCAGAGTAGGAGCATGTGGGCTTGTAGAACCACCGGTTCAGTTGCCGAAGGACCACAAAAGGGCCCAGATACTTAGGGCCTAAACTTTTAAGCTAGGCACCTTGAAGTGGAATTGTATTTGGCGGACAACCACACTCTATCGCACGACTTGAAAGAGGCGGTGGTCTTCGGTAACTGTCGGCCTGGACTTTGGTGCGAGTGGGGTGGCCGTAGATGGGCCTGTCGTGTGACTTGACAGTAGTGCCCGAGTCCCGTACTTGGGCATCAGGAAGGAACCTGACACGAGGTAGGCAGAGAGAGAGGCGGGCGGGGATGTAGCCCAAACACAATGAAAAAGGGAGAGGCTCAGCGGACTCCGAGTCTAGGGAATTATACGAGAATTCCGCCCAGAGGAGTTCGGAACAGTTATCCTGACGGGCGGATCCAAAATGCCTGCCCATTGGTTTGAGGGTGGTATGCAGACGAGAAGTCCAGCTGAACCTGCAACTGAGCACACAGAGCCCACCAGAATCTTGACACAAACTGTACCCCCCTTATCAGAATTCGATATGCAAAGGGAGCCCATTGTAGCCGAAACATGTGCTGGGAAAATGTTGCGGGGCCTAATGAGGAGCGGAGGGTAACCCGGGCAGAGGAACAAAATGAGCCATTTTTGAGAACCTATCTGTCACCACCCAAATGACCGTGTTACCCGAGAAGGCCGGGAGGTCGGTTACAAAGTCCATGGCTATATGGGACCAAGGCTTTTCTTGCAACGGGAGAGGCAGAAGCAGACCCGCTGGTCTGAGATGAGGGACTTTGTTACGGGCACAGGAGGTACAATCCAGAACAAAAGTCTCTAAACATCTTGAGGCAAGGGTGGGCCAACCAGTATTAGCGAGTGATTAACGTAGAGAATTATGTACTCCATGGATGGCCAGCTGTTCGAGAAGAGTGTCCACCCCAACTTTGGATTCAGGGACGAATGGCAGTACGGTCGTAGTCTTCCCGCGAGGTTGTTGTTGAAGTTCCAGGGGGGCCGCCGTGTGGAGATGTTCGGTGGAATTTGTGCTGCAGAGGTGTCCGAGGATCTAGAAAGGGCGTTCCTCCCTGACGTTCTTCTCAGCTGGCCGATGAAGTGAAGGAAAAAGTCAAAGGGGCGAAGAAGTGTGACCACCTGGCTTGTCGAGGATTAGTCGCTGAGCAGACTGGGATATAGAAGGATGTTTTTTGTGATCGGTAAAGTTCTCGTAGGATGGCGAGCCACTAGCAAGTGCCGCAATTCTTCTAGGGCTAACTTTATGGCCAGTAGTTCGGAGATCGACTATCGTATAATTACGCTCGGCTGGGGTGAAGGTCTTTGAGAAGAAGCTGCAAGTACGCAGTTTCCCAGAGGAAGTCTTCTGTAAGAGGACAGCGCCTGCACCTACCGAGGAGACGTCCACCTCAAGGATGAACGGACGCTGCGGGTCCGGGCGAGACAGAACAGGAGCAGAAGCAAATGCTGACTTGAGGCGCTCGAAGTTCTGGAGCTTATGGAGGCCTGGATTTGGGGTTGGCTTTTTCTTAGGTTAAGTTGCCACCAGCGGGGCCACGAGCGGGAGAGAAGTGCGGAATAATCTGTCTGTAATAATTTGCAAACCCAGAAATCGCAGGATAGCGCGAAGGCCCACTGGTCGAGGCCACTGTAAGAGTGCAGACAGATTAGAGGGATCCATCTGGAGACCCTGATCCGAGTCGATGTACCCAGGAATGGAAAACGAGGTGCGTTCAAACAGAGCATTTCTCCTGTTTGGCATATAAAATGGTGGGTTACGAGACGTTTGAGCACTGGGGGACCGTGAGTTGGCGTTGAGTCTCTAGATCTGGAGAGAAGATTAGGATGGTCATCTAGTAAACGATATCACAGACGTTAGAGGAGATCGTGGAAGATCTCATTGATGACTTCTGGAACAACGCAGGAGCATTGCAGAGGCCAAATGCATGACAAGTATATACAAAATGGCCATCTCGGGTATTAAGGCCGTCCTTCCACTCGTAGCCTTCACGGAACGATATCAAGTTGTATGCCCCACGTAATCCAACTTGGAAAAAAAATGTTGCGCCAGTAGGCGATCAAAAAGCTCTGGAGATTAGCGGGGGGGTATCGAATTTTTACAGTGATTTTGTTAAGTAACCCGTTAATCGATACAGGCGAAGAGTACCATCTTTCTTTTCAACTAGTAGATATCGGCCCCCGCAGGCGAGGAAGACCTGCGTATGAAGCCTTTACGGAGATTCTCCTGCATATATTCCGACATGGGTTTAGTTTCAGGGACAGAGAGAGGATAGACTCGGCCTCAGCGATGAGTAGTACTGGGTTGCACAGGTCCAAATAGGACAGTCGAAAGGCCGGTGCGGGGCAAAACTTTTGGCCTGTCTTCGGAAAAGACGTCGGCCGATCCTGGTACGGAGGGGGTCAGACACGGCAGAGGCTTCGTAGACTTGCAGAGGGGGTCGTAGAGCTGGACGGAAGTTTGCAGGCAAGGCATGCGAGTGGCACGCGGGGCCCCAAGGATTATTTCGCCCGTGTTCCAGTCTAAGGTTGGAGCCATGGTCTTGCAACCAAGGGAGACCAGGAGGATTTCAAAAGAGGAGCGAGGCAGAAAAAGAAATTTCAAGTCCCCTTGGAGGGCGCCTATCTGAAGGTGGGGGGCGCAGTGCAGAATCTATGGGCCCCTTTTGGGGCGTTCCCCACTGACGGAGGAGAGGAAAAGGGTTTTTCGGGAAAAGGGTCCCCGGGGACGAAAATTTGGGACCCCAGGCTTGGCTGAAAAATTTCCAGGGGACCCCGAATAAAGAAAGGCGGTGGTCGAAAGGTGCTGTCCGGGCAAAATTCCACAGAGGGGGGATGGTCAGCGGGGAAAAGAGGCCGCCTAACCCTAGGGAGCCTCCCTGGACCCCTAGGAGGGGGTTTTCCGGGGCAAACGAAATCCCGAATGAAGGGGCCAGAAGCCACAGTAAAAGCAACTCCCTCTGACGACGCAGAGAGCTTCCCTCCTTGGTAGGGGGGTTTCTTGCCCGGTAGGGGTTCGTTGCGGCCCCAATGGTGGGGGAAGTGGGGGGGTTTGGGAACACGGGAGTAGCGGGGGGTACCCCGGTTTGGGGTGGGGTGTTTCCGTTGGAGGGGAGCTTTGTTGTCTCTGGCAAACCAAAATGTTGATTTCGGGTGCTACCGAATCAGGTCGACCAAGCAGAGGGAAAGTCCCGACCAGCGAACTGTCTTTTTTTGCCCGAAAAACTTGCCAAAAGGTCGCCCCCAAAAAGCCATTATTCCAGTCCAGCTCAGATGGTGGGGGGGAATGCAGGGAGAAATGCCCCACAGTGGAGTCCCCCTGATGGAAGGACAGGCTAGGGGGGGAGGAGGTGCGGCCAGGTTCCCGAAGGGGCGGAACCCCGGGAGGAAGTTTTTTAGATTCGCCGTCAAAGGTTCTCCTGGGCCCCATAGGGGAGGGGGCCCAGCCAGAGCTTCGCCCATTAGGGGTAATTATGAAGGCCACCTTAAAAGGTGGAGGGGTTGGCCCAAAATCTCATGGGGTGGAGCATTGATGGAAGCCCCTGCATTCTTTGGGTTCCATATAGGTGAGGGAACGGATTTCAGGATGGAAACCCAAGCCGGAGCAACTATGAAGCGTGGCGAACGCGAGGGGGGTAGATGGACGCGGTTTGCGTCATGGCCGTGAGTGGTTAAGCGCTGGTTGCGAGCGAGGCCGTCCCGACGTCCCCGGGGTTCGGGCAAGGTACCTGGCGGGAAACCAGAACGTTTGTATGTAACGGGGTTTGGGGGATTCGCTGGCCAGCAACGATGATGGGTAAAACCACGCCAGGGAGTGGAGTCTAAATAGCCCCCGGTATTCACCCGATCCGCCCAAAGGGATGGGTTGTGCGGGGTGAGGCTACCAGGTTGCTACCCTGATTGACTTTGCTTGCGTGGCGGGCCGGGGACTGCGTGGTAAGAATGTAATCCCGGAAAGGGGTAGTCGGGGGGCAGGCAGAAGGTCGGAGGGCGGCAGAGGTTTGTGGGCAGAGCAGGCAGAGGTCAGGGTAGGCGGCAAACAGGGAAGGTGGAACGTAGCGACGGAATGGGACAGGAAATCAACAGGACTTTAACACTCTCTAGGGCTTGGGAAAAGAACCAAAGAAACTGCAATAGACTAATTTCCGGAGTGGCCCCCTTTTAAAACCGCCAGCTGTCGCGCGCGCGCCCTAAACAGTGGGTTTAGCCGCGGTGGCCGGGACAGCAGGAGCAGCGGCACCGGAGGTGGCGGGTTAAAGGGCCGAGCAGAGAGGGGGGCCGGGGGGGGGGGACGGCACCGGCAAACCCCCATGACAAAAATGAGCTGTTTTTCTCTGTCTTAAGCTTTATATCCAGGAAAGTGTCTCTCCCCCGTTCCGTCTCTCCTCCCAGAGGGGTTCTCCCCCCACTGAAGAATGTTTATGTCACCCCCCCCCTCCCCCTTTTCCCCTCCTTAGTCACATCATCATTCTGTGTGAGCATAGAATTAGAGGATTCACAGCTCTGCAGACCTCCCGAATGTCGTTCTCTGCTGCAGAGTGTCACCCTTTTTCCATAAGTCATTTTTACCCGAACCCTGTATTTGTGTAACAGTTATACAAAAGCCTGAAATGATGAAATAAATGTGAGAAATGCAAATGCCCCCCCTGTTACAACAGGAGGTGAGGGGGCAGGGGGGTATTGGCTTTTTTTTATGGGGGGGGGAGTGAACGAAAATAAGACTCAGTAATTGCCAAGATCCTTCACATAGAATTATCACTGGGAGAGGAGCAGAGAGAGCTCAGGCAGCCTTTATGACACAGACACAGTCAGCACCTAGCACAGAAAGCTAGGGGAGCCAGTTTCAGTTTCATTTTTGCCCAGCTTAGAAGGGAGTGCCGGCAGCCACAGCACAGGGGGTGTGTCCCGACCAGGGATGAACTATGTACCAGGTAGAGAATCTCAGCAAATGGGGCATGGCCCGACTCCAGGCTTCAGATTTAGCTTTAAGCAAAATATACAATGCCGAGCATAATTGTATGTAAGATGGGTGCTTGTGAAAAGGAATATTGCAGCTCCAGGAGTAAATATTTAGAAATTCCACAGCACACAAAGGCAAGAAGGGATTTAAGTTTGCACGAATCTTTATATAAATCAAATGGTATTTAAATGAAATTAATGTGCAGTGTCACTTCCATACATAAATTTACATGGTTTTGCATATTTTTACATAGTTGTACACAATTTTTCATAGTAGGATTTTGTTAGCCAGAGGACACTGTGATCGTTTTTTAGACGTTTCGGTTGATGTCAACCTTTCTCAATAAGATTACAAATCGAGCTGGTGCCAAGAAAAGCTAGAGCAAAAAGAAATATATGGAATGCTATGACTGTATAAATGGCGCTTTTGGACCGCAGCCAGGCTCGGACTGGGCCCACCGGGGGACCGGGGAATCCTCCGGTGGGCCCCCCCGAACCGCTGTGGGCCCCGGAGGCAGTGCCGTCGCTCCCCGGGGCCCGGCTGTGCATCCGGTCACTAGACGCCCGGGACCTGCGTCCCGAGCGCCCAGAGACCGGCCCGTTAGCTGGGGACTAATGTCCACGACTCCCGGGCCGGTGCGGTGTCAGCGGAGCACAGCGCCAAAAGCGCTGCGCTCCGCTGATCTCCGGGCAGGCTGAAGGCGTGAGGCCTTCAGCCTGCCGGGCGCCGGCCCCTCCTGGTGACGTAGGCGGCGCGGTGACCTCACTTCACCGCGCCACCTATGCAGGGCGGCAGGAGCCGGCGGCAGCACGGAGCGGCCGGAGCCAGGTAAGTGGCTGTTTGTTGTTTTTTTGTTTGTTTTTTTGAACTACCTACAAGGGGGTGTCCCTGGCTACAAGGGGGGCCCTGATTACAAGGGGTCCCTGGCTACAAGGGGTGTCCTGGCTACAAGGGGGGGGCCCTGATTACAAGGGGCCCCTGGCTACAAGGGGGGGCCCTGACTACAAGGGGTCCCTGGCTACAAGGGGGGGCCAGATCTACAAGGGGTCCCTGGCTACAAGGGGGTTCCCTGGCTACAAGGGGGGGGCCCTGATTACAAGGGTCGGGCCTGTACAAGGGGGAGCCCTGGCTCCCAAGGGGGGGGGGGGGCTGATTACAAGGGGTCCCTGGCTAAAAGGGGGGTGTCCTTTGGGCTACAAAGGGCGGGCCCTGATTACAAGGGTCCTGGCTACAAGGGGGGGTCCCTGGCTACAAGGGGGTGTCCCTGGCTACAAGGGGGGGGGCCCTGGCGACAAGGGGACCCTGATTACAAGGGGTCCCGGCTACAAGGGGGTTGTCCCTGGCTACAAGGGGGGGGGCCCTGGCTACAAGTGGGGGGCCCGATGACAAGGGGGGGGGGCCCTGATACAAGGGGGGGGCCTGATTACAAGGGGGGGGCCCTGGCTACAAGGGGGGTCCCTGACTACAAGGGGGGGCCCTGATTACAAGGGGGGTCCCTGGCTACAAGGGGGGGTCCCTCGCTACAAGGGGGGGCCCTGGCTAAAGGGGGGGGGGCCTGGCTACAAGGGGGGGTCCTGGCTACAAGGGGGGGGGGCCCTAATTAACAAGGGGCCCCCTGGCTACAAGGGGGGGGGGCCCTGATTACAAGGGGTCCCTGGCTACAAGGGGAGGACCCGGCTACAAGGGGCCCCTGGCTACAAGGGGGGGCCCTGATACACGGGATCCCTGGTTACAAAGAGGACCCTGGCTACAAGGGGGTCCTGGCTACAAGGGGGGTCCCTGACTACAAGGGGGGGCCCTGGCTAAAAGGGGGGCCCTGACTACAAAAGAGGCCCTGACTACAAAAGGGGCCCTCATTACAAGGGGTCCTGGCTACCTACAGGGGGCCCTGACTACAAGGGGGGCCCTGACTACAAGGGGGGCCCTGGCTACTTACAGGGGGCCCTGGCTACAAAGGAGGCCCCTGACTACAAGGGGGGCCCTGGCTACAAAGGGGGCCCTGACTACAACAGGGGCCCTCACTACAAGGGGTCCCTGGCTACCTACAGGGGGCCCTGACTACAAATGGGGCCCCTGACTACAAGGGGGCCCCTGGCTACAAGGGGGGCCTTGGCTACAAGGGGGGCCGTGGCTACAAGGGGGGCCCTGGCTACCTACAGGGGGCCCTGACTACACCTGGGGCCCCTGGCTACAAGGGGAGCCCTGACTACAAGGGGGGCCCTGACTACCTACAGGGGGGCCCTGACTACATAAAGGGGGGCCCTGGCTACCTAAAGGGGGGCCCTGGCTATAAAGGGGGCCCCTAGCTATAAAGGGGGCCCCTGGCTACCTAAAGGGGGCCCTGGCTATCTAAAGGGGGGCCCTGACTACCTACAGGGGGTTCCTGACTACAAAGGGGCCTGGCTACCAAAAGGACGCTTTGACTACCTACGGGGGGGCCCTGACAAACAAAGGGGGCCCTGGCTAACCTAAATACTAAAGGGGCCCTGACTACCTACACACTAGCTAAAGGAGGCCCCTAACAAACCTGTATACTACCTAAAGGAGACCCCTAATTGCCTGCAAACTACCTAAAAGGGGCCCTTAACTCCCTTTTATACTACTTCATGGGAAGCCTAACTGCCTGTATACTACCTAAAGGGACCCTAACTACCTAAAGCTTACCTACTGGGGAAAACACCTACCTACAGACTGGGGCCTTGCCTATTGGCCTACCTACCTAGGGTTTTTGTCTACCTACCTGGTAATATAATTGAGAGGCAGCAGCCCATAGCTTTTAGCATTATCTCCAGGGGGTTAGTCCTTCCCCACCTTCCACCCCTTAGGGTACTAGGCCTCTAAGTTATGGCTTGTACCCGCTTCTCCCACCCTTTGGGCAGTTTGGGTACAGAGGTGGGAATAGATAAAAGGGTGCTGGAAAATTGAGGATTTCTAAGATATTTGTGTGTAATTTCTGCAGGATGGGGCTGGGGCCCCGGGACAAGTCATCATGACGGTGTGGAACGGATGCAGAAGAGAAGGGATAAAGAACGACTTATGAAGAAGGGAGAACGACTAAATCAGATATGATATCCCCGGGTGAGTCCCTGATTTACTTCAATATGGATCAGTGCTGTATTCACTGAAAATGTGATGTGACCTGAGCTGGTGTCTGACCTCTATTGGGTCTCTATTGGCAGTGTTGTAGGTTATACCTGAGCTGGTGTCTGACCTCTGTTGTGGTCTCTATATGATAGTGTTGTAGGTTATACCTGAACTGGTGTCCGACCTCGTTGTGGTCTCTATATGGGGGGGGTGTAGGTTATACCTGAGCTGGTGTCTGACCTCTAGGTGGTCGCGATATGGTGGTGTTGTAGGTTATACCGGGAGCTGGTGTCTGACCTCTATGTGGTCTCTATATGGCGGTGTTGTAGGTTATGTCGGCGCCGGTATAATGCCAGCGTACATGTGTCCCTGATTGGCCCTGTGATAGGAGTTACACTTGTACTTTCTTGCTGGTGTATATTTTAGAAGGTGGTGAGGTGCGTGACCCAGGGAAACGTGGAGGGGGATAGTGTATTGGGTGGAGGGGATAATGTATGTGGGTGGAGGGGATATTGTATTGGGGTGGAGGGGGATAGTGTATGTGAGTGGAGGGGGAAAGTGTTTTTTGGGTGGAGGGGGATAGTGTATGTGGGTGGAGGGGGATATTGTATGTGGGTGGAGGGGGATATTGTATGTGGGTGGAGGGGGATATTGTATGTGGTTGGAGGGGGATATTGTATGTGGGTGGAGGAGGATAGTGTTTGTGGGTGGAGGGGGATAGTGTAGGGGGGTGGAGGGATATATGGAGTGTGGGTGGAGGGAGAATATTGAAATGTGGGTGGAGGGGGATTTTGTATGTGGGTGGAGGGGGATATGGATGGAGCTACTTAGCCCTGTGTCTATGATATGTTAGACCGACATATGTGTGACTCTCTTGCTATTGTACTACACAATACAGTTCTGTTTTGCACACTGTATTATGTGGTAAAAGGGCGCAATTATGTCCCCAGAGGCCGGTAATTTTTGTACATTTAGGTTGGCCCCCAGAAGATCAATTCCCCTGTGGGCCCCAGACCCCCCAGTCCGACACTGACCGCAGCAGTATGGCAATGCTTGTTATAGAGCCAGCTGGAAATGGCGCGAGTTGCGGCCATAGGAGGAGGGAGAGCGGTCTGCTCCAGTCTGCTCCAGTCATTCAGATTTAGCTTTAAACACCTACAGATTAGCTAATAGCTGCTATATGAAATGATTTAGGTAATACAAACCAATTGCAAAAGTGCTTATTTTTAGTCTCCCCATCATTACAGATATGATCTTTGTAGTGCTTCAAATCCAGTGGTGTGTCTCTCTTCCCAGTAGGCATGTATTTCCTTACTGAAGAGTTGTGACATCATCATTGTGTGTGAGCAGTGGAAGGGAGAGGATGTCAGCTCTGCAGACCTCCTGCAATGGCCAGTTCTCGTGCCTGCAGAGCTGTCAGCTCCAGGCTCCACAAGCTCCTTGTTCCAGAACGCCTGCATTTTTGTAAGCAGTTATACATACAGTCTGAACTGATGAAACAAATGTGAGAGATGCACTCTGCCCCCCCCCCCCCCTCTGTTATCAGTTGGTTTGCATTACCTAAATCATAGCAGATATGAGCTAATCTGTGTGTCTATAGCTATTTCTGCAGCAGGTTGTTGTCCCACACCCTCTTTTCTGTGATTGGCTGACTGATATTTAATTCAGCCTGTTCAGACATGCCCCATGGATGGGACACGCCAACCGTACTGTGATTGGATGCCTGACTCTGTGCTTACTCCCCTCTGAGCTGTGGAAAATGATAGTGAAACAAACTGCCTGTGATGACTGTCTGTACAATAAAGGCTGTCTCAGTTCGTCTCTATGCCCCTTGATTTATATAAAGATTCATGCAAACTTAAATCCCTTCTTGCCTTTGTGTGCTGTGGAATTTATAAATATTCAGATAAGCTAATAGCTGCTATACGAAATGATTTAGGTAATAGAAACCAATTGCAAAAGTGCTTATTTTTAGTCTCCCCATCATTACAGATATGATCTTTGAAGTGCTTCAAATCCAGTGCTGTGTCTCTCTTCCCAGTAGCCGTGTCTTTCCTTACTGAAGAGTTGTGACATCATCATTGTGTGTGAGCAGTGGAAGGGAGAGGATGTCAGCTCTGCAGACCTCCTGCAATGGCCAGTTCTCGTGCCTGCAGAGCTGTCAGCTCCATGCTCCACAAGCTTCTTGTATCCAGAACTCCTGCATTTTTGTAAGCAGTTATACATACAGTCTGCAGTCTGCGAATGGGTCGTTCGTCTGCAGCGACGTCTTTCGGCGTCGCTGCAGACATCGGAGTTTGCGGCGCCCGGTGCTGCAGAAGCACTTAGGACGGGGCTGTACTACACAGCCCTGATCCCAGAGCATCTCCTATGAGCACCAATGAGCGGGGGAAACCTCCGCAACCCGGTGCTTTAACCCTTTGATTGCGGCGGTGCGTTACCGCAGCGCAATCAAAGGGTTCCCCTGCTTTTGTCAGGTGATCGGAACAGCCCCGGGGACCCGACAGAGCCCGGGGAACGCCGCACAGTCAGCTCTGGACCTAGAGTGGCCCCAAAAGGTGTTTTTGTATGAAGCCAGTGACTATGACGCACTGTGTGCTGTTTCCCGATCACTGCCTGTGTCAAAGTGACACAGATTAGAATGTTTTAGCATATATGAATATGCTAATACATAACTAAGTATAAAAAAAAAAAAGTAAAACAGTTCTCCCTTCATGGGAGTAAAAAAAAGTAAATAAAAAGCATAAAAAGTGTAAAAAAATAAATAAATAAAAAAATAAAAATAAATATTTAACTAAAAATTGTGCATAAATTAACACACAAAAAAATAAATACAACATATTAGGTATCCACACGACCGTAATAACCTGTAGAATTAATCTAACAAGTTATTTAAATGTGAAATGTGAATGGGTAAAAAAAAAAAAAATACTGCAATTATTTATAAGTGGGAAATTAAATATTCCCCCATAAAGTACAACTTGTCTCGAATAAAATGAGGCCTCAAAACAACTGCGTCATTGAAGAAATAAAAAAGTTACAAAATGTTGAAAGCAAGGAGGCAAAACCAAAAAAAATGTTCTGGTCATTAACTACTTTTCAGGCGTTCGGCTTAAGGGGTTAAGATACATCCAGGCTGCCAATTGCTTTATCATAGGCTCTAGCCTCTATTCAGCCTATGGTATGTAAATAAGCCATTATTAGATTGGTGGTTACTCATGGCACCCTTGGCAATCAATTGTTTGAAGGTGCCACAATGCTCATGCAAGCATTGGAACCTTTACAATTTTTAAATGAATGTGAGCTTTATAACTTTGAAAATGCGTACTTTTCTTAGTGGCGCTAAAAGGAAACTACAGGTTGCATTCTATGTACTACCCGCGTTTCCCCGAACATAAGACACCTCCGAACATAAGACCTAGTGCATTTTTTTTAATGCAATACCGAGTTTGGCTGCTTATGCTGATGTTTGTGATGAATCACTACATATATTAATCATGTTGATGTTTTGTTCAACAATAAATGTAAATTATTGTTCATAGAAAAATAAAATATCCCCTAAAAAGAAGTCTTAGCTCATCTTTAGGAGCAAAAATTAATATAAGACACTGTCCTATTTTTGGTGAAACAGGGTATAACATACTGTAGATATAACTATGAACCATGTGGAGTCGGTAAGCCAAAGCTCTGATTCCTCAATTTCCCAAAGCTCCAACTCCAACTTCTCAGTTTCCCAAAGTTCCAACTCCCATGCCGACTTCTCAGTTTCCCGAACTCTGACTCCCATTCCCTCATACATGGCGCATGTTTAAAGCGGTTGTGTCAATAACCCAAAAAATAACATATAGTGCAGTAATAGTAAAGACAAGCAGTAACTGTCGGTCACCATACAGTGTGTGAACTACTTACAGACGCTGTTATATCACATTACCATGCTGGATCTTTCTACTGACTGGGCTATTGGGCGAAGCTACATTTGCTAGGCGCACTCTCTGAAAACTATGTTTCCCACAACAACCGCTTCCTCACAGCTGAGCTGTAGATTCTTTTTTTTTTTTTTAAATTGTAAGTTTTTATTAGTTTTTACAACCATAAAGCCACGCAGGGCTATTAACAGTAATACACACGATGCTTTAAACGATGTAATAACATTTTTTCAGTGTACCACACAACGCAAATGATTTCAAATATTACACAATAATTGCTGTTATAAAACACGAGGCTTGAGAGCCGTCATAGTAAGCACCCTAGATAACTGCAACTGACAGCCCTTTAAACAAAGAAGACAATTACATACATAGACAACTACAAGACAGGGTAAAAACAAGACAAAGACACACAAGGACAAAGGAGTTTCCCCAGCTATACCCACATCCACAAAATCTGTAGTATATCCTACAAGTCTTGAAGAACACAATAAACATCCCATGGTTTCCATATATGGTCGAAAGGGGGCCAGTTGGTCGTGAGACAAGGCGGGGAGGTATTCCAAAACGCCAACCCTTGACCGGAGACACACATCATGTCGGGGGGAATAGAATTTGTTTCCCAAAATTTTGCAATCAAACTTTTGGGGAGCTGTCATATTACAAAAAAAAAGTCTACCCCCTTACGTCTAATGGGGCATGGGGGATATTAAGAAGGAAAATTGCCCTGTGAAGGGACCCTAACCTGAAAATGTCCAGCCCCAAGACGGGGACCTGTCCCAAAGGGGGCCGTACAATTGCGTCCCAAAATATATGTTTTTAAGAGTTTCCCCGGAAACCCCACATCTCCAGCAACAGTCCGGGATTTGGGTTTAAACTAGCAGTAGGGCGGGAAAAGATACCAGTACATTAAAATTTTACTGGTTTTTTCTTTAAGGCCAAACAGACGCTTAGCAGCCTTTTTTCCAAATCACTGCCAGGGTCTCGGGAGAGGGGGGGACCCTAGATACTTTCCCCACTTAACCATATATAAGGACAAAGGCGAAGTCCTGCGAGGGGTGATTGGGAACTTTTTAAAATGGGGGATTCAAACCCTTAGTCGAAAAACCCTGCTCACAGATTTTTCAAACAAGGGGGGGGGGAGATACGTGTGGATTTCAAGATAGGAGCATAAAGTGTTACTGAAGGTAGGAATGGGCGGGCCCGAGGGGGGAAAAGTCATGCGCGGAACGTAAAAATCAAAAAATTTAAGTCATGTTCGATGGTTCCACCCCAAACGCAAAATGAAACAGCCGCATCAAACCCGGGTCTCGATTCCACTGGCGTCTCCAACAGTAAAGGGTGGAAGAAAATAGGTCATTGCGGAGGCATCAGAACAAACCCATATTTTTTGTACATCCTTCCAAATTCTCTATGAGGGTCTGGGGGTGCAGGAGGGGACGCTCAAAATTTTTGGGTAGGTGGCCCACAATTGGATTGGGATGAATGGGTGCCAACCAAAAAAAACCTCCACCCCATAGCTTTAGATTTTATATACTTTTTTCAAACCCAAAAATTAAATGTGTATAACACAAGTAATGTTGTTACAGCCCCCAGCCTTTTTTAATTTTGCAAGGGCCCTCCTTATACCACAAGTCTCTCAGGGTGACGGGGCACATACATCCCTGATGCTAAACAGCATAACCCGGATGTAAACCGGGAGTTGTCCTATTCCCTTTTTGCGAGGAAGCCATTTTTTTTTCTTCTGGAATGATTATTCCCTTAACAAAATCTATTTAATTAATGGTACTTAGGTATTTTTTTTATTAAGATAGAAATTTATGATTTAAATTTTTTTTCTTTTCCCCGGGGGGGAAAACCCCTTTAATGATAACTTTTTCGTGTTAAATGGGGAACAAAATGGCTTTTTTGACCTTATGATATAATGGGCAAGCTATTTTAGGGGAGAACAACACTGACAAGGGAAAATGGTAACAATTTTTTGAACTTTTTATGCTCATATCTCACCATCCACAAAAAAATTATCCGGGTATCTGGCTAATTTAGCTCTGTTATCTGCAGATTCTTTCAAATTTACTGCATTGTTACTGTTTTAACTCCTAAAAAATCAAAATGTTTTATTATTTGTTTTATTTGGGAAATCCCCCTTTGGGTTTTAACACTGCCTGAATCCTTCGGACCCGATCAGATTAAATGTCCTGACCAAAAACCCGACCCCCGTCTCTTCTAAAAAGTTCCACGCTGGTAGATGGACTTGGAAACCCAAATTTTCAGCTTTTTTTCCTTATCTCTACCACAATGTTCGATTGGGTTGCGGTTTTGGGGGGCGGAGCCAAACAAAACTCTACCCATTGTCATTGAACCATTCCTTCTCCAACCTTGACGTCTGCTTCAGGTTGTTGTCCTGCTGGAACACTGTCGTCCTTTTCATAGCCATTGTATTCGAGTGTATGTAGTAACTCATCTTGTAGGATACTTACATATGGCTCAGCATTGAGATCAACATCGATTCTGGTCAAGTATCCAACTTCTTTTGCTGTGAAATAACTCCATATCATCAGGTTTCTTTCACCAAACTTGACAATTCCTTAAATTTCTCGATCCATTATCTTCCTTTTCCCTTGATCCTTCCAAACCCATTTGCCCCCATCAGAGCCCAGTCTATTGACTTTCATCTCATAGCTCCAAATCACCCGTTTTAAATTTTTGTATTTTTTTTTGAAAATTCGAGCCAACGTTTCTTATGACGAGATTGAAGTCGAGGTTTCTTCACATTTTTTCGGGCCATCATTCCAGACTTGTGTAATGCATGTTGCATGGTGCTTGCATGGACGTCTGTGATATCATTCTAATGAAGCATACGAGTCACCTCCACTGCAGTGTCTGTTGCGTTAATACTGATAGACCTTGTGATGAGCCGGCTTGGTGACTCTGATATTTTGCCTGGACGTCCACCTCTTGGCTTTTGAATGGATGGACTTCATTTCATATTCTTCCAGCTGTCATGGCCTCACATGATGCAGTTTGACAATTTTCATGGCCAAGAGACGTTATTGATGAGTTGGATGATGCGGTTTCTCTTTTCTTGGGAAATCTTCTTCATGTCTGCTCCTCAATTCGAACCAGTGAACTTTTGCTTGGAGATTAATCTAATAACACACTGAGCTATTAGGGAATGTGAGAACAGGTTGTAATTAGTAGCATACAAGAAGGAAAATATTGTCCCACCACCAGGAGCAAAACTGTAACAATGCAGTTACATGACAAGAATCTGCAGAACTAAGCAGAACTAAACAGTTGCAAGTCAGACTTAGTTATGAGATAGCCAAGATGATTGTCTATAAAATTATGGTAGTCTCATGTTGAAAGCGGTATTCTATGGTGACATGGAGCCTGAAAGTCACAAGTTCAAAATATTGTTACCCTTTTGCTTGTCAGTGTAAAATGTATTTATTGGATAC
Organism: Phyllomedusa bahiana; assembly: GCA_025379985.1. NCBI lineage: Eukaryota > Metazoa > Chordata > Amphibia > Anura > Hylidae > Phyllomedusa > Phyllomedusa bahiana. The sequence continues at coordinate 91,528 of JAODAL010003803.1, read as the reverse complement.
GACTTTAGAACACAAAAAACTTTAATAAATTGTAAATATGCAAAACACTTTAGTTACTCGGAAAAAAATGTTTTCAACAAAAAAATATTGAATACCATTTGTGGGGTCTATGAATTTGTTCTGATAACGAGTTTTCCCTCTATTAGATCCTTCATAGATGACCTCAAATCTAATCTCATTATTTCCAGGCTAGAGAACGGCCTCTCTACACTAACTTGGGTTGGTGGCAAACCAGTAACCACATGGGCAACAGCTCTAACAATATCAGGGTATAAAGGAATTGCCTTAGGCACAGTCAGTTCTGATGAATTGTTGAACTCTTCTACTTCTTTAAGAGCAAGTAAAAAATTGCTGAAATCTGGTCAATCTGTTTGCTATGGGAGTGGAATCTTTTCCCCTGCGGCAACGCTTTGCCTGCTCCATGTCATCCAAATACTTTTCAAAATTACACTCCTCACTCCTCCTGAAGATATGGGAGCAGTTGCACTGGGAAGACCCAATTCCTCTTGCTCTTGGCGCTGCATTGAACTAACCGGACCAATTTATTATATATTTAACGACTCCAACTCCACCAAAATGGACACCGACACCAACTACAACTCCACTGCTCAGCTATGATCTATAACAAAGTATGCAGAATAAATTAGTATCATACAATAGCCTTAAAGGGGTTTTACCATGAGGTAAAAACTGATGCACTGGGGTGCTACAAGCCAGCCATGCATGTGAATGAGAAGAGTGGCGCTTCCAGCCATCCTCCTCATTCACTTATATGGGAGCTTCCAAACACAGCTGAGTAAGTGTGCGCAGCTATTTTCGGAACTCCCATAGAAGTGAATGGAGAGGAAGGCTGCAAGTGCCACTCTTCTCATTCACATGCATGGCTGGCTCGCAGCACCCCAGTGCATCAGTTTTTACCTCATGGAAAAACCCCTTTAAAGAAATGTCTTTAAGACTTTTAAAATATTAGCCTTAGTAAGATACTGTAGTAATTCCTGTGTACAGCTAAGACTTGCTTTTTACAAGTATATTCAGTGCCCATATAAGTTGTGTTCAGTAGTTAAAGCATAGCCAGAAACCTAGGACCTTGCTGAAAACTGACAATTTCACAATAAACCTAATTGCTGATGATTTCACCGTCATGTATGTGGAATTATGAAGATGAAGTATTTGCATAGTAAGATAGTTTTGTCTAGCCTGATTAGCTGCCTGGTCATCCTACTTAAATCTGGGTTATGTAAAAAAGTACTAGTATAAAAGAATTATGTAGTAAATAGCAGTTGCCTACAAAAATTCTCAAGGAGCAGCTCTAAATTTACAATGTCCATGTCTTTCAAGTATAAACAATAACATACCAGTTAAAGGGGTTGTATAATTTCATTGAATGGTTTTCAGAATAAGGGGACAGTGAATACAAGCAACTTTGCAATTAGATGTCATTAGCAAAGCTGTCTTGTTATCACAGGATCCCTTATCTTTCTGTTTCTGTTTACACTGATATCCAGTGCTGGTTGGATCCCTCCTCCTTGCATTTCACTAGCTGAGAGCTCATTTACATTCTGTTCAGCCCTCAGTCGGCTGTATTCATGGAGCTTGCATTCCTGCCTCTCACTCAAAGTAAGGGACCACCACATTTTCACTCTGCACAGCCAGAAGAAACAGAATAACAGTGCAGGGCTTCTGCAATCAGGAAACAGCACAATTGTGTGTCGATCCCTACCTCTGGGAGATCTGTGCCTTTCATAGAAAGCTGTAACAAATCTCCAGCTGTGAAGCTGTGAGAGGAGAAGATCTGTGCTTAGTCTAGATTGAATGCAGCCTTTGGTATGTATACAGCTCTTACAAAATATGACTGATAGGGAGAGACACATTGACATGTGGACTCGGAGAGTGGGGGGAGTCTCGGGAGCCAGCATGAACAGTGAAGGGGGGATGATGTCACCCAGCTGGGAGGGAAAGAAACGCCCCTGCATTTCTAGAGTTGAGAAGCTGAGAGCAGTATGAATCAGCCGAATTAAAGGGGTTGTTTCGCTACAATGATTGGGTTTTAATTAAAAGATCTTTAAAAAACAAGCAGCTTTGCAATATATGTTCATTACAAATGTCCTACTGATTTTGAGTTAGCCCTGTTAGTAGTAGTACATCAGCTTCTCAAATCTCTATAGCAGCTGACCTGTTGATCCTTATCTCACTTGCTGTCAGGTCTGTATGACTCATCAGCCTCTGAATACAGGTTTGAGCAGAGAGCCCATCCTGCACAGAATGCTTCTGTAGTGGAGGGAGGGGGAAGGCTCTGGCTTCTGTGTCAGAGCTGCCTGGATTAACCCTGTGTGTGCCTGCTTCCTCCTGCTCTCTACACAGATTGAGAAGAGCAGAGATGAGGCTGATCAATAGATGTGACAGCAGTGAAGTGTGTTACTATAATCATGATGTGTCTGTGGAGCTATAACTATACTAATACTATACAGATCAGGGGGCATGTGAACGCTTCATGCTCTGCTGTACTAGTGACACATCCTGAGTATAGTAACACTTCACAGCTGCCCTGTGTCTGTCCTGACAGGGTCGGTCTGTTGCTGGAGATGTGCAGATTTGTATGCTGAGCAGGGGGTATAGGAACACTTGCATCCCCCCTGCTCTGTTATTAGCACACACAGCTTCACAGACCTCTGGCTCCACATTCATAGATCAGCCCTCTCCTGTCTCCTGACTGTGGAGAAGATCAGCAAGAGCCTACAGCAGACCTAGGCAGGCACACACAGGGTTAACCCTGACAGCAAACCCCCTCGCCGACTCCCCCCTGCTGTATAGAAGTTATGGAGGAGAGCTTTCTGTGTGCTAAGGGGAGGGGGGAAGAGGGAGGAGAAGAGGCAGACAAGAAGCACGCCCCTGAATTCAACTACCAGGCACACTGAGGTAGGCTGAAAGCTTGTAATGAGACAACTGCCTATTTTTTCTTGTCATGTTCGTTTTTCCCTCCTCGCCTTCCCAGAGCCATAACTTTTTTATTTTTCCCACCGACATAGACATATGAGGACTTTTATTTTGTGAGACGAGATGTACTTTCTAATGGTCTTATTAGTCATACCATAGAATATACAGGCAGTCCACGGGTTACAAACAGGATGGGGACTGTAGGTTTGTTCTTAAGTCGAATTTGTATGCAAGTCAGAACAGGTATATTTATTAAATGTAACTCTAGCATCAAAGTTTTTTTTTCAGTTTTAGATAATGCAGGGAAGGGTTTTTACATTTGTTTTGCTGTCTGTGCCCCTGTTAAGAAGATTTCACCTCATTTGCTGCTGTGGCATGCTGGAACTTTTCATTTCACAGCTACTCTCTGCTGTGGAACATGGACCTACAAGTGCCAGCATGCCCCATAAGTCTCTGTTTGTAACTAGGGGACAGATGTAAGTCAGAATGGTGTAAGTTTTGGACTGCCTGTACTGGAAGATTGCAAACATTCTAAGTGGGACAAAATGTGACAAGAAACGTACTTGCGCCATGTTTGTGGGAGTTTTGTTTTTACGTTGTTCAATCTTCGGTATAAATGATGTGTTATCTGTATTCTACAGGTTGATATGAATCCGGCAATACCAAACATGTAGGGTTTGTGTTATGCTTTGATTCCGTAAAAAAAATTAAAAACATCTGTTTTTCAAATTTTTGCCATGGTGTCATTTTCTGCAACCAGTAACATTTTTGTACTTCACCCTATGGTCTTGAGTGAGGAGGCGTTTTTTTGCGGGCTGAAGTGTACTTTTTATTGGTATTAGTTTAGAATTCATTGGACCTTTTTGATCACTTTTATTCCAATATTTAGGCTACCACAATTTTGGCATTTGGATTTGTTTTCTTCTACAGTGACGGGATAAATGATGTTATATTTTAATAGATTGGACTTTTACAGACGCGGCGATACCAAATATGTGTAACTTTTTTATTTATTTATTTTTTATTTGTAAAAAGAAGGGGGTGATTTGAACGTTTAATATTTTTTTACACTTTAAAACATGCCTGGGGCAGGAAGTAGTAAAACGAGAAACATGGTGGAGATAGAAGCCTTCACAAGGCTTCCAGCTGCCATGTAAACTGATCGAGACCATGTGATCTCCCTGCGGAGGTCTGGATTGCACTGAGGAATGGTGCATGGCACGATTTCTCATTCATTTAGATGACGCAGCTGTTTTTTCCCCGGCGTCTAGGGGGTTAAACAGCGCGGGTTGGAGCCAGCTCGGTGCTGTTGTCAGCTGCGGTTAGCATCCGGTCCCGCCGCCTATGTAGTGTTATCGCTCCGTGATCCCGCTACATAGCCCCTTACCGACTACATAGCCCCTTACCGACACTATGACGTACCAGTATGTCAATTGTCGGTAAGGGGTTAAAGGGAATGTGTCATCAAAAAATGAGTCATTCTTTAAGTCCCATTTTTATGTTAAACACATTTTTTAGGAAGTTTTTTTTTTAAATTTTTCATATCACTTTCAATATTTTTTAATAATTCTTAAGTCCTGCAGTTTTCCCTATGGCCACTAGGCCTTGTTTGCACTGCTTTAAAAGCAGTCCGAGAGATGCTTTACAGTAGCTTCATGCACATAGGGGATTTAAGACTGACTCAGTCCCATTTTCTTCTATAGGAAAGTTTTCTAGTCATGTTCTGTGAAGAAGTCACTGTACAGGGAGGTGAAAGGGTGAACTGTGACGATCTCCTCTTGTGATTGGTGGATCCTGTGTTATCTTTTCACACTGGTGTCTCCTTTCAGTTTGACCCTCTGTGCTGATAATGAGTAGACAACTGAGAATATTTCTGTACAGAAAAGGATATTAGGCTCAGTGGTCAAAGTGAAAACATCGGGACTTAAGAATTATTAAAAAATATTGAAAGTGATTCTTAAAAAATGTGTTTGACATAAAAACGTGAGTTAAACAATAAGTCATTTTTGATGACACATTACCTTTAACCCCATCCCGACATAGGGCGTATGCATACGTCCTATGTCGGGATGTGCATTCCCGCAAATGTAAGTATGCATACGTCCTGGCGATCGTGCGGGGTAAATTACCGCTGGCCGCATGCCGCATTACCCCCGGCCGGAGTGAGCTCCGGCCGCGGGTGATTAACACTTCATTACTGCAACCTGTCATGGTTGCGATAATGAAGCTGCAGACAGAAGAAGTGAGCTCCTCCTGCCTGCTCCCGTCGGCTGCTGCACCACAGCGATCTCCTGCCTGATGGTCCCGGGAAGTGAACGGCACTTCCCGGGGTCATCTGTGACGTCACCATGCCCGCAATGCATTGTGGGCATGGTGACAGGCAGTTGTCATGGCGACCAGTACACAGTAGTAATACTGTGTACTGGCCTGCCTTCTAACAGCAATCTGATGATTGCTGTTATAAGAAAAAGTAAAAAAAAGTGTAAAAAATTTAAAAAAATGTTAAGTGAAAAAAAAGTAAAACACAAACACAAAAAATAATATAAAAACACGTACACCGCCCTTTTCCTCTTTACAAACGCCAATCGCCCCCAAGAAGATCAAAAAGTAAATAAAGTACCCATATTTGGTATCGATGCATGTGTAACGACCTGCCCTATAAACCTGTCACATTAATTAACCCACATGGTGAACATCGTAAAAAAAATAAATAAAAAACAGTCACAGAATTGCGTTTTTTTGTTCATCCCGCAGCACATAAAATGGAATAAAAAGCGATCAAAAACTCATATAATCTCCAAGGTTGTACCAATTAAAACGTCTGTTCATCCCGCAAAAAAATGTCCTTACACAGCTCTGTATATGGAAAAATAAAAAAGTTATGGCTCTCAGAAGACAGCGATGCATAAATATTGTTTTACACAATAAAACACTTCTTTTTTTTTTTTAAAGTTCTTCAAAATAAAAAAAAACTATATAAATTGGGTATTACCGTAATCGTATTGACCCAGAGAGTAAATCTAACTTGTCACGGATACTGCACGATGAGCGCTGTTAAAAAAAAACAAAAAAAACACTATTAGGATTGCAGTATTTTCTTCACCCTTCCTTCCAAAAAATGGATTTAAAACTGATCAAAAAGTTTTGTCCCCAAAAAATTATACCAATAAAAACGTCAACACATCCCGCAAAAAATAAGACCCAACACAGCTCCGTGCACCGAAAAATAAAAAAGTTATGGCTCTCAGACTTTGGCGATGCAAAAACGTGTTTTCCTTTTTGAATAAAAGTGTTTTTATTGTTTAAAAATTTATATCATTGCAATTTTACCGACCCCCACAGTAAAGTTTTCTGTCACTTATCCTGTACGGCGAACATTGTAAAAATGAAGCCCAAAAAACAATGGCGAAACTGTGTTTTTTCCCCCCATTTTCATAGCCCAATACTAAAAAATACTATAGACCACCTGTACACCTAAAATGCACAGTACACCCCTAGATGAAATCCATGAGGGGTGTTGAATCCAAAATGGGGCGACTTCTGGAAGGTTTCACCTTTTCTGGTACTTTGGGGGCTTTGCAAATGCGACATAACCCCACCGAAATCTGTGTTCCACAAGCAAAATAGCGCTCCCTCCCTTGTACGCCCTGCCATGTGCCCAAACAGCAGTTTACACCCACATGTAGAGTATTGCTGAACTTGGAAGAAATTGCTTAACAAAATTTGGGATGCTTTTTTTTACAGGATTCTTGTAAAAATTCAACATTTTCAGCTAAAATTGCAGAGTGTTAGAAAAAAAAAAAATTTCCCAGCCTAACACAAAAAATTTGTGTGAAACACCTGTGGGGGGTTAATATACTCACTACACCACTGGAAATATTCCTTAAGGGGTGTAGTCTCCAATATGGGGTCTTTTTAGGGGTGTTTATTAACCGTAGGGTGTCCACAAACCTGAAATGGTGCCTAAATAAAATTGTAATGAAAATGAGACCCCAGAGTCCGGTAGGTGCTCTTCCTATTCTGGGGCTTGTGGTTGAGCCAAATAGCGCACTAGGGCCACATATGGGATATCTCTGAAAACAGCAGAATCTGGGGAATCAATATTAAGTTGCATTTCCCTGATCACATCTACCGAGTTCTTGTGAATAATGGCTGAAAATTGAAAATCTGCAAAAAAAAGTGAAATTTTAAATTTCACCTCCACTTTGCTTTAATTCCTGTGAAACACCTAATGGGCTAATAAACTTCCTAAATGCTGTTTTGAATACTTTAAGGGGTGTAGTTTCTTAGATGAAGTCATTTATGGGGGTATCTAACATACAGGCCAATTAAATCACTGTAGAACTGGACTGGTCCCTAAAAAAGGTATATTGAAAATTTTCTTGAAAATGGGAAAATTACTACTAAGTTTCTAAGCCCCCTAATATCATAAATAAAAAAAACACATTTAAAAAAAAAGATGCCAACCTACAGCAGACATATGGTAGATGCTAGTTATAAGCTATTTTGAATGGAATAAACATCTGTCTTACACGCAAAAAATTTTAAAGTTTGAAAATGGTAAATTTTTCTAATTTTTCACGATACTTTGATATTTTTCACAAATAAAAAAGGACTTTTTGGACCAAAATTTCTTACTATCTTAAAGCACAATGTGTCACGAGAAAACAGTCTCTGAATCACATGGATAGGTTAAAGTGTCAAAAAGTTATTCTCACATAAAGTGATACATGGCAGATTTAAAAAATGGGGCTCTGTCAGAGAGGCCAAAACTGGCTCTGGCGGTAAGGGGTTAACTCCTTAACGACCGCCCGCCGACTTTAGACGTCGGCTGGTGCGGGACGCCTTAAGACGTTTCTGCAGACATCGGAGTTTGCGGCACCCAGGCACCGCAGCTGCGCTGAGATCGGGGCTGTGCTACACAGCCCTGATCCCAGAGCATCCCTTGAAAGCACCGGGGAGCGGAGGAAACCTCCGACAACCTGGTGTTTTAACCCTTTGATTGCGGCGGATCGTCATCGCAGCGCAATCAAAGGGTTTCCCTGCTCTGTCGGTTGATTGGAACACCCGGTGACCTCACAAGCCCAGGGTACGGCTGCACAGTCAGTCCTGGGGACCTAGAGTAGCCCCAGAGCTGTCTGTGTATCAAGCCAGTTACCAGGGCAGACTGTATGCTGTCCTGATCACTGCCTGTGTCAGACTAACACAGATTATAATGTATTAGCATATATAAATATGTTAATACATTACTAGGTGTAAAAAAAAAATGTAAAACAGTTTTTTAAAAAAAAGTAAAAAAAACAGAAAGTGTAAAAAAATGAATAAAAAAATAATAAAATAAAAATAAATATTTAATAAAAAAATAATTGTGCATATATTGCACACACGAAAAAACCTACACATAGTAGGTATCCACGTGACCGTAATAACCTGTAGAATTAATCTAACAAGTTATTTAGTGTGAAATGTGAATGGTGTAAAAAAAAAATAAAAAACATTTTTAAATAAAAAAAAAAATCTGCAATTATTGCAATTATTTATAAGTGAACTTAAACTATTCCCCCATAAAGTACAACTTGTCCCGAATAAAACGAGGCCTCATACAACTGTGTCATTGAAAAAATAAAAAAGTTACAACTGTTGAAACGCAAGGAGGCAAAAACTAAAAAAATGTTCTGGTCAATAACTACTTTTCAGCCGTTCGGGTGAAGGGGTTAAAGAAGGTTTGATATGTACAGAATTAGACTTGACCAGGACCTCAGGACTTATCCTGTTATCTGCTCTTTTCTCTAAACAAAAGGCATTGAAGAAACTGAGATAACATTCTGTGTCATAATATCACAGTGCACTATTTGTCAAATCTAGCTTTGCTACAACTGTGTTCATATTGAATTGTTTCTCCTATAGGAGAGGAAATGTCCAACCTGTTAACTTTAATTAGAATTATCAAGCAGTTTGATAAGCTCATCCCACATTGCTTGTTATTATAGCTCTGGAGTCCTGAAGGTTTATTATTTGACTTCGTGGATGGCAGATAATGCTATCGTTTTGCTCCCTTTACTAGAAATCACTCAAGTGACTTTCTGATAAGAGGAGAGCAAATTGCGTCATCACTTTGTAGGTTCTTGTTTTTGATAATCTTTTGTGTGCTGTAGAAACCAATCCTGCTATGATTAAGTGTAGCACAAAGATAACAGCATTTTTAATAATCTGTTTTCAATCCTTTCACCTGGGTTTGTTTTCTAAGCAAACATGAATCTAGATATTTGTTGGCTACCATTCAAATGGAATCCTTGTTAAGTATACAACCCTGTTGTCAGTTTTTTTTTATAAGAGTTCTAAACTTTTTTTTTTTAGAAGTGACTTTGTAATATATTAATTACTTTGCTCTTCATTAGTTCTGTAAATGTAGGCCAGGAATCTATGTAATATGTGAAGAAATATCCTCTCTAAATATACAATTTGTGGTACTGGGCATAAAACCCATGACTTTGGAAGTGTACAGTGCAGGTTTAAAGGGAACCTGTCAGGTTGTTAATGAGAGCAGGATGTGACAGCGGAAGAGAAGATGAGCCCTATGATATATAGGGTTATATGAAAGAGGGAAGCTGAGCTCTGTGATATATAAGGATATATGATAGAGGAGAGAAGCTGAGCTCTGTGATATATAGGGTTATATGATAGAGGAGAGAAGCTGAGCTCTGTGAAATATAGGGTTATATGATAGAGGAGAGAAGCTGAGCTCTGTGATATATAGGGTTATATGATAGAGGAGAGAAGCTGAGCTCTGTGATATATAGGATTATATGATAGAGGAGAGAAGCTGAGCTCTGTGATATATAGGGTTATATGATAGAGGAGAGAAGCTGAGCTCTGATATATAGGGTTATATGATAGAGGGAGAGAAGCTGAGCTCTGTGATATATAGGGTTATATGATAGAGGAGAGAAGCTGAGCTCTGATATATAGGGTTATATGATAGAGGGAGAGAAGCTGAGCTCTGTGATATATAGGGTTATATGATAGAGGGAGAGAAGCTGAGCTCTGTGATATATAGGGTTATATGATAGAGGAGAGAAGCTGAGCTCTGTGATATATAGGGTTATATGATAGAGGAGAGAAGCTGAGCTCTGTGATATATAGAATTCTATTTTAGAGGGAGAGAAGCTGAGCTCTGTGATATATAGGGTTATATGATAGAGGAGAAAAGCTGAGCTCTGTGATATATAGAATTATATGATAGAGGAGAAAGGCTGAACTCTGTGATATACAGGGTTATATGATAGAAAAGAGAAGCTGAGCTCTGTGATATAGAGGGTTATATGATAGAGGAGAGAAGCTGAGCTCTGTGATATATAGGAACATCATAGAAATGCAGCCAGCTTCATCCGAGAAACCAGATTGAGGTTAAATAAAACGTCCAAATTTATTTCCAACTTACTTAAAATAATTATGCAAGGAGGATAGCATCTGATTCAATGCAAGAATAGCACCAAAATATATGACATGGGCCACTTCAGACCGATGCATTTCGGAAACTTTATCCTTAGTCATGGTAAAAGAAAATTGTTTGAAACTGTTATATATCCAGCTGAAGTTTGTCACATGACTAGAGGGAGGGGAAAGAAACATAGCACATACCTCCAACAAACGTCATAGCTCCTCAAGCAATATGTCTAAACGTATGCAAGGTAAACGTCTAAAAATACTTAAAAAAATTAAAAACAACTATGCCCTATTGTAGTATATAATAAGAGCTTAAAATGCAGATTTAGGAATGATATGAGATATCATGCAGGCTTGAAATACAAATTAATAATAGTAGGAAATATCCTGCAATATATTCAAACCTGCAGGCATTCTGGTGCCCAGTTTGAATATCCACATTGATTCTCACACAAACAGCTTACGTTGTAGGTCTCCACCTCTAGAAGTGTGTGTGATCTTTTCAATAGCACAAAAGCTGAATGAGCGAAGGTCGCCACTATGTTTCTCTTGAAAATGTTTTGATACACTGGAACACTTAAAGCAACCGCTTCTTATAGAATCAGATAAGTGCCTTCTAATATGGACTTTTAGGGGTCCTGTGGTACACCCCACATACTGTAGTTGACAGGTGTTACAAGCAATGAGATAAATGACATATTTGCTGTTGCAATTAATAAAATGTTTGATGTTATAGACTTTTTTAGTGACGAATGAAAGGTTTTAGATTTTGACGCATATCTACAAGCTGTGCACGGGGTATGGCCACATCCATAAAAACCTGTAGAGCTAAGTCAGGTATCCTGAGCATGTGTATAATAAGAAAAAAGACTGGGAGAAAGCAGTGATCCCAGTGTGGGTGCCTTTTTAGACACAAAACGTGTGTTATGTTGCAAAAGAGCCTGTAGTTTAGGATTTGTATAAAGCAAAGGTAAGTGATTTTTAACTATTTTCACTATGTCACCAAATTGTTTGGTTTACACGGTGGAAAATGTGATGGATTCACTGTTTTGACTTCATTTAAACGTATCTTGTAATAACTGTTTCCTATCCACAGATATAATTCTTTTTTGTGCTCTCTTAACTACTCTGGGAGAATAAAGACGTTTTCTCAATCTTGCATTGACTGCCTGTTCTGCATGTTTATATTCCGTAGCCTCAGTGCAGCATCTTTTGGCTCAAACCAGTTCACCATATGGAATATTTTCCACTACATGTCGCAGATGACAAGAATCTGCTCGCAATAAAGTATTGTGAGCTGATGATTTTCTGAAAGGAGATACCTTAACTGGTTCACCATGTTGGCCTGTCAAAGCTACATTTAAAAAATGTTTGATATTTGGGTGACTCTGGGATGTAAATTTCAAATTCATAGAATTTCCATTGATGCACCTCACAAATTCCTGGGCCAAGTCTATTGGTCCTCCCCACACCATCAGGAGGTCATAAATATACCTCCCGTACTAGATGATGTGGGGGGAGAAAGGACTTGATTCTGAGAAGAGGTACCTCTCTTCCCAGACCGACATAAAAATGCCGGCCAGGGAAGGGGAAAAACGAGCTCCCATTGAGGCACCTCTCTTTTGCAGGTAGTATGCATGGTCAAACATAAAGTAGTTGTGGGATAATAAGTAGTCCACGACCTCCACAACATACCCTTGTTTTACTGGAGAAAGATCACTGTATTTATTTAAATGATAAGACAAGCATGAACGTGTGGTGTCATGCGGTATGCAGGAATACAAGCCTACAACGTCGCAGGACAACCAACTGTATTCTGATTTCCATGAGATCTGTTCTATGCTGTTTATCAAGTGTTTGGTGTCACGGAGATATCCATGTAAGTTAATAACTAAAGGTTGCAAGATGCGATCCACCCATAAACCTAATTGTTCGTTTAACGAATCTATGCCTGCCACAATGGGGCGAAAGGGGGGAGGAAAAAACCCCTTAAGCATCTTGGGCAGGGAGTGGAAAATAGGCATAACTGGATATTCCACATATAGGTCATCAAAAACGTGTGTTATGTTGCAAGAGAGCCTGTAGTTTAGGATTTGTATAAAGCAAAGGTAAGTGTATCACAGAGACAATGTAACTATGCTTCAAGATTCTGACACCTATTTAGCCTTAGACAAGATCCCGACTAATGATTTTAAAAAAATATTCAAAAATTTATTGGAAAAGGGAGTCTTTTTGGGCGTTTTCTCTCAAGCTTCAGCAGATGACCTATATGTGGAATATCCAGTTATGCCTATTTTCCACTCCCTGCCCAAGGTGCCTAGGGGGGTTTTTCCTCCCCCCTTTCGCCCCATTGTGGCAGGCATAGGTTCGTTAAACAAACAATTAAGCTATGTTCACACTGCTTAACTGCAGGATGTAATTACGCCCCGCAATTACGCCGTGTGGACGGGGGCAGGGCGGGAGCGGGGGAGTGAGCGGGGAGCCGGCACTTCGCCGGCCCATTGACTTGCATTACCAGCGGCGCGTATACTCCGCTGGTAATTCACATGTCACTTAGCTCCCCGCCCGGCGGATTCGCCGAGCAGGGAGAGGAGACGTAATCCATAGTTCTCTATGAGAACTGTGAATTACCGTATAATGACTGGGCCATTTTCAGCCCGTAATTTGCGCACTTCGGCGCGTAATTACGGACCGAAATACGGCCCATTTTAAGCCGTGTGAACATGGCCTTAGGTTTATCGCATCTTGCAACCTTTAGTTATTAACTTACATGGATAACTCCGTGACACCAAACACTTGATAAACAGCATAGAACAGATCTCATGGAAATCAGAATACAGTTGGTTGTCTTTATTCTCCCAGAGTAGTTAAGAGAGCACAAAAAAGAATTACATCTGTGGATAGGAAACAGTTATTACAAGATACGTTTAAATGAAGTCAAAACAGTGAATCCATCACATTTTCCACCGTGTAAACCAAACAATTTGGTGACATAGTGAAAATAGTTAAAAATCACTTACCTTTGCTTTATACAAATCCTAAACTACAGGCTCTTTTGCAACATAACACACGTTTTGTGTCTAAAAAGGCACCCACACTGGGATCACTGCTTTCTCCCAGTCTTTTTTCTTATTCTACCACTGCTCAGGATACCTGACTTAGCTCTACAGGTTTTTATGGATGTGGCCATACCCAGTGCACAGCATGTAGATATGCCTCAAAATCTAAAACCTTTCATTCATTTGTCACTAAAAAAGTCTATAACATCAAACATTTTATTAATTGCAACAGCAAATATGTCATTTATCTCATTTCTTGTAACACCTGTCAACTATAGTATGTGGGGTGTACCACAGGACCCTTAAAAGTCCGTATTAGAAGGCACTTATCTGATTCTATAAGAAGCGGTTGCTTTAAGTGTTCCAGTGTATCAAAACATTTTCAAGAGAAACATAGTGGCGACCTTCGCTCATTCAGCTTTTGTGCTATTGAAAAGATTACACACACTTCTAGTGGTGGAGACCTACAACGTAAGCTGTTTGTGTGAGAATCAATGTGGATATTCAAACTGGGCACCAGAATGCCTGCAGGTTTGAATATATTGCAGGATATTTCCTACTATTATTAATTTGTATTTGAAGCCTGCATGATATCTCATATCATTCCTAAATCTGCATTTTAAGCTCTTATTATATACTACAATAGGGCATAGTTGTTTTTAATTTTGTTAAAGGGGTTGTCTCACTACAAAGATTGTCATTCAAATTAAAGATCTTCAAAAAACAAGCACGTTTGCAATATATGTCAATAACAAATCTCCTAATGATTTCTAGATAACTTGTTTTTAGTGGCTTCAGAGGCTGCTGAGGTCTCTATAGTCACCGACCTGCTTGTTCTCCCTGATAGGCTGTATCTCCGGCATCTTATCACAGCAGGTCGCAGCGGGAGCGAGCACACAAGTTTAACTATCTCCTGTCCTTTCTCTCTCTGTCCTCGCTCTGCCTGCGGCACAGCTCAGTGATTTAGAGCAGGCATACTAGCAGCCCCTGTCATCTCCCCTGCTGCCTTATCTGTGTCTCAGCCTAATTATTATTCACTGCTGTTAACTATTTCCTGCCCATCTCATTCAGCTCTGAGTCTGCCTAATTAGCATTCACTCTCCTGTTTACCTAACCAGCTTCACTGCTGAAGTGAATGATTCAGGCAGGAAATAGTCAACAGTCAGTGAATAGTAATTAAGCAGACACAGACAGATGTAGCACTGAGATAACTCCATGCAAATACAACACATCAGAGATTATTTGAATCGCTTCCCCCCTGCTCAATTCCCTGTGCTGGGAACCCCTGGCCTGCCCTGCGTGCATGTCAACCGAATGGTTTGCTGTCTCCCTGGGGCCAGGGTTCGGCATGTGGTGGACCGGGTGGATAAATTACTGGGAGGGGCTGGCGATGACCCAGCTGTTGTGGTCCATGTTGGAACCAATGACAGAATACATGGTAGGTGGAGGCTCCAAAAAGAATTTTTTTAAAAGAATAGGCTAAAAGCTAAAGGGATGACCTCCAAGGTTGTGTTCTCTGGAATACCCCGGTGCCAAGCGCTACCAGGAAAGACAAGGGGATGGGGGATTAAAATCAGGGCGAAGTTTTTGGTTAGGACAGGGGGTTTTTGGGTTCTTAGAGCATGGGCTGATTTTTCATTGGGGTACAATCTGTTTTCTACAATAAATTGACCAATGGGGGGCCCTGGTGCTGGGGAAAGAATCCTAAAGGGGTGCGGGAGTATTTAAACTGGGGAGGAGGGGAAAATATAAAAAATGAAGGGCTGATATTTTTAGAGAGTGGGCAACATATCGGCGGTGGAGAAGTGGAAGGGGGAGGTGAGAAACCAGGGAAAGGAGATCCTGTGTTGCAAAAAAGTTGAGATATAAGAAACCCACTATCTCTTTAATTCATCCCATCTACTAACGTAAAATTAATAGCATGCTTTCTAATAAAGGTATAATGTAAAATCCCGTGCCATTATCTGAAAGGGTAATGTATAACCCATGCCTTTACCGAAGGAAGATGTTTAATCAAAAACCCGCCATCTGAACGGGAACGTTTAATCCCATGCGTCTAGATGGGGGTAAGATATCCCATGAGCAATAAAACATTTTAGATAAACCCAAACCATTGAGGGAAAGTGTAAAACTGGAAGGGGAACAAAAAAGTCTTTTCACAAAATGCTAGAAGTCTTGCTCCCAAAATGGGGAACTTGAGGCGCTAGTTTAGAGGGGGGATTGATGTGGTTGGTATTTGAAACATGGGGGACTCCCCATATTGGGGTTTTAAACCTTAAAGGGTTTTTTAAATCTATTTGGGAAAGACAGAGCGAACAGGAGGGGAGGGGAGTGTGTTTATATGAAAGGAGGGGATATGAAGGCAAAGGGGAAAGAGGTAAACGGGCGGAGTACTAATGATTTGGAAACATTGGGGGTGGAAATACAAGGTGGGTTTTAAGCAGAAAATATTATTTTTGGTGAAAACATACCCCCCCCAAAAAACATCACTGAGGAGATAGAAGAACAGAGATAATAAAAAGGGTGGGCAATCGGGCGGGTACAGTGATAAAAAGGGGTGACTTAAATTTCCCGGGCATTGGGGGGGTACGGTTCTGCATCGACTAAAAAAAGGGAAAAAATTCCTCAATTTTTTTAGAGGAAAATTTTAGGGGCATTTGTGGAGGAACCCACTAGAAGTGATGCTCTTTGGATCTGGTCATTTCTAATAAAGCAGAACTTTTGGGAAACGGTCAGGGTTTTCTGAAAATCTAGGTAACATGACCACAAATAATTTTTTTTAGAAAAAACGGAAAAAAAAAAAAAAAGGGGAAAGTAAAAACTTTTAAATTTTTTAAAAGGGCAAATTTTGTTATTGGGGGACGCAATACGGGACCTAGACTGGGCAGCTATAGAAAAATTTTGGGTAAAAACCCCAAAGGGAGGAGCTTTAAAATACGGGGGGAAATTTAGCAAAAATTTTTTTTTTCCAATGGTAAAAATGGGCACTAAAACAAAACCAACATGGCTTCACCTCTGAAAAGAGGGCAAAAAACAAAAAAAAAAGGGGCCCTTTTTAAAAAAAATAAGTCAGGGGGCTCGGCATGGGGCCTTTGAAAATTACAAAGAGTTTAAAAAAAATCTGTAAAAAATGATAAAAGCAGCAAAAAATTCAAAAGAAAGGAAAAGTGGCCAAGGATAAAGACAAACCCCCCAAAAAATCTTTAAACATATAAATCCCAAAAAGCCAAAGTAGAGAAAGTAGGCCCCTTAAAAAACCTGTGAGGGGGACTGGCCCATGGTGCCCAAGAGAAACAAGGTCTAAATAGGTTTTCAGCTCAGATATACTATAAAGGAGAAGTTTGAGGGGGGGGGGCCAATGCAGATCTAGTGGGTGCCAGTACTTTTAAATACATCTTGATAATTAATTGGCCAGTGTAAAAAATCAAGCCAATTTAAAAAAACTGAATTTGAAACAAGGCTCCAGGCCCTGATGGGCATTCACCCAAGAGTTCTTAAAGGCTAGTGGGTTATCAGTGTGCCCCTTACAATATTTAGGTTCCCTTTGGGTACTGGTATGTGCCAGGAGACTGGGCAAGGCAAATGTGTTCCCCTCCTTTAAAAAAGGTTCTAAGTCTTGCCCCCGTAATTATAGACCAAAGTTTAAAAATCTGTTGTGGGAAAAAAAGTTTGAAGGGCCCATTTGGGGCTATATACAGGGGAAAGTTGACAAAAAACAAATTTTTAGTGATTGCCAGCATGGATTTTAAGGAAAAAATGTCAGACCAATCTGATTTTTTTTAGAAGAGGGGGGATAGAAATCTGGGAAACGGGGGAGCTTTGGGTTTGTTTTTAGCTTTGCAAAGGCGTTGAAACTGTCCCCATAACGTTTTTTTAGGTAAACTAAATCCCTTGGGGAGATAACTGGTAATTTTGGGTTAAAAAACGGGGTGCTGGACGACTCAGAGAGTGGGTAAATGAAGCCTACCTGAGTGGTCCCCGGGTTTAGATGGTGGCCGCAGGGGTAGTATTTGGGGCCTTCTTAATTTAAGTATTTTATTAACGAATGTGGAAGGGATCAAGCACGGTTTTCGATTTTTTTCAGAGACACCAAGTATGTAGGGGATGCAATCTATGGAAGATGCTCATAAATTGCAACAGACCTGGGCACACTGATCTTGGGGGTCCACTTGGCAAATGGGGTTCAAAGGGGGAAAAGAAGGTTTTGCATTGGGGGAAAATAAATACAGGGGATCAATGTCCTAGGGGGGGAAAAACTTGGAATCGCTTTTGAGAAAGACGGGGGGTTTTTGTAGATCAAAACCCCACAGAAAGCATGCAAAAGTAATCAGCTCCTCAAGGGCCCTAAAAATTTGGGGTGTATTTAAAAAAAGGCTGGACTCGCGGGACAAGGATGTCATTTCAACCCTGTACAAAGCATTGGGGGCGACCCACCTTAGATTGCTTTCATTCTGGGCCCCCTTTTTTTGGGGAAAAAAAAGAGCTAGAGAAGACAAAGACGAGCAAACCAAACTTTTAAGGGGAAAAAGGAAACATCTTAGTTATGAGGGAAGGTTTTTAAATTGAACTTATTTATCTTGAGAAAAGACCTTTGGGGGGGCATGATTAATTTTATAAAATATTAAATGGTCCCCACAAAAAGTATGGGAAAAAAAATTTTTCAGGTGAAGCCCCTCAAAAAAACAAGGGGGCATTTCCCCCGACTAAGAAAAAAAAAAATTTAATCTCCAGAGGAAAGGGGCGTTCTTTACTGTAAAGAACGTAAAACGTGGAATAGCCTGCCGGGGGAGCTGGGCACAGCAGGAACTGAAGAAATTTAAGAAAGGCTTAGATACCTACCTGGAAAAAAAGAAAAAAGCGACGTAGTAGGGAAATTCGGATCCTTGGCCGGGGGGCCCGGGTCTGGGGGCAGATATAGGGGCTTACTGGAAGGTTGGTTCTTGCCTTGTGGGTTTTTTGGGGGATTAACCAGTGGAGAGCCCGGGGTTTTTAAATCCTTGTCTCCTCCCCACCCCCATTTTCCCCACCCTTGGTTGAACTCGATGGACATGGTCTTCTTTTAACTACAACTATGTAACTATGTAACTAGATGGATGATGGGGGAAAAATATGTGCGTGCTGGTGGATACTAATGAAGGTGAGCAGCGGGGGAAAAAGAACTCTTGATCTGAGAGTTTCTCCCCCCCAATTTCTGTTAGCATCGGGAGCGACCGCGCATGATCACCTAGATGAAGGGAGGGGGGGGGGACTCCAGGGGCCAGTGCTCCCCCCCAATTTCAAAAAACCGCTCTTGGACGCACCCGGGAGGAAGAAAACCTCGTGAGCAACTCCTTTAAGTTTTTAGAATTTTCCCTTCAAACCGTTTAGATATTGCTTGAGGAGCTATAAATTTTTTTGGGGGTATTGTTAGTTTCTTTCCCCTCCCTTATCATGTGCAAAATTCAGCTGGTAATAACATTTCAAACAATTTTCTTTTACCTGACAAGGTAAAATTTCCCGAAATGCTTTGGTCTGAATGGCCCCGCATTATTTTTGGGGCTTTCTTCATTTAAACAATGCTACCTCCCTTTCATAATTATTTTAATAAGTTGGGAAAAAAATTTTTGGATTTTTAAAAATTTAAACCCCAATCTGGTTTCTGGGTGAGTGGCTGCATTTCATGATTTCGTTTTTCTTGGGTGGGACCCCCACCCGGGGATGCTCCCGAGGACGGATCATGATACTACGGGAGGGATTTTTTTCTTGTTTGTCTGTGATATATAGGGTTATATGATAGAGGGAGAGGAGCTGAGCTCTGTGATATATAGGGTTACGTGATAGATGGAGAGGAGCTGAGCTCTGTGATATATAGGGTTACGTGATAGAGGGAGAGGAGCTGAGCTCTGTGATATATAGGGTTACGTGATAGAGGGAGAGGAGCTGAGCTCTGTGATATATAGGGTTACGTGATAGAGGGAGAGGAGCTGAGCTCTGATATATAGGGTTACGTGACAGAGGGAGAGGAGCTGAGCTCTGTGATATATAGGGTTACGTGATCGAGGGAGAGGAGCTGAGCTCTGTGATGTATAGGGTTACGTGATCGAGGGAGAGGAGCTGAGCTCTGTGATGTATAGGGTTACGTGATCGAGGGAGAGGAGCTGAGCTCTGTGATGTATAGGGTTACGTGATAGAGGGAGAGGAGCTGAGCTCTGTGATGTATAGGGTTACGTGATAGAGGGAGAGGAGCTGAGCTCTGTGATATATAGGGTTACGTGATAGAGGGAGAGGAGCTGAGCTCTGTGATATATAGGGTTACGTGATAGAGGGAGAGGAGCTGAGCTCTGTGATGTATAGGGTTAAGGGATAGAGGGAGAGGAGCTGAGCTCTGTGATATATAGGGTTACGTGATAGAGGGAGAGGAGCTGAGCTCTGTGATATATAGGGTTACGTGATAGAGGGAGAGGAGCTGAGCTCTGTGATATATAGGGTTACGTGATAGAGGGAGAGGAGCTGAGCTCTGTGATGTATAGGGTTACGTGATAGAGGGAGAGGAGCTGAGCTCTGAGATATATGGGGTTACGTGATAGCGGGAGAGGAGCTGAGCTCTGTGATCTATCTGTTTATGTGATAGAGGGAGAGGAGCTGAGCTCTGTGATATATAGGGTTACGTGATAGTGGGAGAGGAGCTGAGCTCTGTGATATATAGGGTTACGTGATAGAGGGAGAGGAGCTGAGCTCTGATATATAGGGTTACGTGATAGAGGGAGAGGAGCTGAGCTCTGTGATATATAGGGTTATATAATAGAGAGGAGAAGCTGAGCTCTGTGATATATAGGGTTATATTATACAGGGAGAGGAGCTGAGCTCTGTGATATATAGGGTTATATGATAGAGGAGAGAAGCTGAGCTCTGTGATATATAGGGTTATATGATTTGATGCTGAATTTGAGTAAAAAGCAGAGAAAATCTGCAAGTTAAACAAAAACTTCAGCTGACCCCACCCACGTACATTGATTGTCAGTTTGTTCTGTACACACACTGATACGGGGGAAAGCTGTCAATCACTGTATGAGGGCAGGGTAGAAAGAACTTCCATTGTCACTTAAGGAGTCTGGTCAGGACACTGCTTTTTATTCAGAAATCCTGTTTCAAATCATATAAACCTATGTATCACAGGTTCTTTCCTTCTATTCTCTCAGATAGGGTAGATTAAACCACCCGGCAGGTTCCCTTTAAAGCTTGTGCTATCTACCTGAAGCTAGTCAGTTGTCAGGGACCCTGAGAAGAAGCCGGAAGTACAGGGGAACCTCAATTTACCATGACCTCAGGATCTAATCATTTGAACAAACGATGGTCTTTTTTGGGATATTGTATGTTGAGTCTGATTTCAACATACTGTGTCCCAGACACTGCCGATCTGTGGGTTATGTGAAGATCCATCCTATTGTGATGAACATTTTACAAGTATAATATCTGTATTAGTGTAGAGCATGCAGTGATAATGGTCTAGTAGCGGCTCTCTACTGTATAATGAGGTACTTCATGTTCTGCACTGCTCTTAGGGGATGTTCACACGGCGAATTTGGGCGCAGGTTTGTGTAACGGCCCAGTCCAGTATTTGTCAGGCGTCAGGAGGTGTTGTTGCCATTGGCAGCCCTGGACTATGTGTATTGGGGCCTACATGTTTATATCCTAGTTTAAGCCTCTCTTGTAGTATATTTAATGAGCAATGTATTTCTATTTCTGTGATATTCTGTGTGTATTGATCTCTAGTGGTGAAGGTGTTACAGTTTCCTTAGCAACCCACTAGGAGATATTGATTGGTCAATTCACATGTCTGTAAAACAAGTGTTGTGCTTGATCAGGGCTCCTCCCCTGCAACCCATCAGTCTCTAGTGATTGGCCAGGGGAAAGCTGGCCCCGCCCACCCTTTCCCCAAGAGGCTGTGTGGTTCTGACAGTTGGTCAGTTGGTAGTCTGGCTTGGCCAGAGTCACATCTAACCTCCCTGCATCACCTCAGAAATCCTGTCAGGCCTGAGGTTTAGTCCCCTAACCTGTTCCCAGGCAGCTATAAGGATTAATACGTGTCCTCATTATCTCAGTAGGACATTCTCTGTATTTAGTAGTGCCTGCTGTCAGATTGGTGAAGTATTAGAGGGTCTCTCATTCACCGTCCATGTCTTCTTGGCTTACAAGTCAGTGTATCCATGCATATCCCCCCTGCTTGTCAGTGAGCGTTTACAGCGTCATCTTCTCGTAACTTCAAGTAACCATTCACCCACAACCTGATAAAGGCAGAAAACCGAAAGTCCCTGGAGCAGGTCTGTCTACTTCATTTTGTCTATCTGCTAAGGCCAAATCCATAGTAACCATGGTAACCCCCTCTCTGAAGCTAAGGAGTCTGATCAAGCCTGCATTTACTCAAGACCTTATATACCTGTATCGAACTGTATAAAATTAATCCCTTCAGTAAACTTTTCATTTATTTGCACCATTATTGTGTAAAGACATTTTATTTAAAGAAGTTCCCTTGTGTATATGCTGAGAGGAGAAAGGGCTCCATCACCCTCGGACCCCACCGTGACAGGAAGGTTGCAGAAGGTGAGCCCCAAAGTTGCACTACAACACCCAGCAATACCCTCCAGCACGGCAGCATCATTATCATCACTCACAGGGTATAACATTTGGCTGCAGGTTTCAGTGCAGTTGCCGTGGCCAAAACCTTGTCCAAACCTCGCCTCAAACTCGCATCTCCTAACGCGGTTTATCGGCGCGGGTTTCGGTGCGGTTGAGGCGTGGTTTTGGCCGCAGTTTACAGCGAGGTTTTCGCCCATACAAACTAGTAGGCAGGACTAAACCCGCGCCCCATCCGCACCGAAAAGCACGGCGAAACCCACGCCGACACCACACCGAAGATTCGCTGTCAATAGTTGACAGGAGACTTCTCACACACGCGCGACAAGGCCGCGGCCCAAAGCCGCGCCCGTGTGAATAGCAACGCGGTTTCTCATAGGAAACCATGTAAATGAACTGGGGGCGTTTGGGGTGCGATTTGGACGAGGTTTTAGCCGCGGCAACCACGCCTAAACCCGCGACCAAATCCGCCGTTTGAACTAAGCCTTAGATGGACCAGGATGAGTGGCTCCTTTGGGCACCAGGTGAGGGCCCCATTTTCTTTTTTATGGTATATTGTGTAAGAAGTGCATAACCCAAAGAAGCCCCTGTCCTCATCACAAAGCTTTCCAGCTTCCAGCAGCTCTTTCTGATGTTATATGTAAGAACTTGTTTTATATTGGTTAACCTTAATTTTGCATTTTGGTGGTGAACAAATTACAGAACCAGTTACAGGTTTTCCATAGAGTTATGGTTTCAACATACAGTGGCCGTCCTGGGACCAATTAATATTTTGATAAAAGATCCTTGTAGTCTATGACCGTTTTAGTTTTGTTTCCAACATAGTCCTCAATAAGTACTATGTAGTGAACAGAGAAAACTGCGATGGACCTGACCTGAGTTATATTCAGTGGGTGCCACCAGCATGGTAGAGCTGCTGGGACTGCAGACTGAGATCATCTCTGCCTGTAAGGCTATGTTGACACGGCTTAAAATGGGACGAATTTCAGTCCGTAATTCAGTCCTTACTGCGTGAATTACGGCTGGAATACGTCCCATTCATTACGGTAATCCACAGTTCTCATAGAGAATCCGCCGCGGGGGGAGATAAATGACATGTCATTTTCTAGCGGCGTATACGCACCGCTAGCAATGATAGTCTATGGGCCGGCGAGGTGCCGCCCCCCCCCCCCCCTCCCGTCCACACGGCGTAATTGCGGGACGTAATTACGCCCCGCAAATAAGCCGTGTGAACATAGCCTAAGGGTATATTCATACAGTCTACTGGGGCGCATTCTGTACCCGCCGCAGAACACCGTGTGTTTTGGAGGTACGTGCTGATTAGTACGTACTTCCAAGGACGCACTTCTATTATCATTATGATTAATATCATTATTATGTCACGTCTCTACTGTGACTTACAATACGATCATATTGTACGCCAAGGGAGACAATGCTTAATTCACAGTTTTCTATGATAGCTATAAATTACCATAATTGTACTGTGCATTTTGCCCCTTATTAAAGTGCAAATACGCAGTGAAATGTGCAACGCAATAACGCCGTGTGAACATACCCAAACTCTTGTCACCACAAGGGTCCGTCTTTCCCAGTACAGTATCTAAGACTCCTATTTATGCTCAAAGTAGAGCAGAAGTTTCAAAATAAAAAAAGAAGGAATACTCGTAAATATCCTTTCCTTTTTTATGTATCACATTTTTTAGGTACCATTAGTTTATGACAAGTTTAAACTTCCGTGTAATATATAGAAGCATGTATGACCACTAATTAAGGGGATAATGACTAATTCAGTATAATTAATTCATTTTCAATATATTTTATATGGGACACTTAGCATGCCTTATAGAAAGGAAGGAAGGACTTGTCATTTTTTCTGTTTGCAGAGCTAAAAATTATCTACTTCCTTTTAAAAAGCAATTTAAATGATAACATTGTGACTGCATGGCTGTATGACGGCCTCTGCCACTCAGAATTAGTTGTGTGCCACGCGGCATAAGAAACAGGGATTTATGTACAAGCCTCACTGCTATAAAATTTAGTTTTATTCCTAGCCTAGGTTATCAATATTTACCAAAGTGTCTGGTAGAACTGGTATTTCATCTAATTATATAGGTAGTTTGCTGTTAGAGGACTTGTCACCAGTTCTGATGTGTCTGTTTTAGCTAACACTTATTGCCCATGACATAACAATATGCCGACGCAGATTTCGTCGGCTCTTTCTCAAGGGGAATGAATTCCCCTAGAAAAAGCATAGGTGAAACCTTCGTTGAGGCAGAACGTCTCTCCTTTGGTCACTACATTCAAATTTTAGATTTGTCCTGGGTTAAGTATTATTTTCTCTTTGTTTACAGGACTATGACAATTATTTGTACATTATTTATACATTTTTTTCTTTTTTCTGTTTGTTGTATATTTTTCATATATATTTTTCATAGTTGACAACATGCATTGGTAACCATGGGAAAGTGTGTTTTTTGTCACTGGGTGTTTCTGTCCATCTCTGAATTATGTGTCCGATATAGTTTAATTGTATTTTCCAATAAAATTTATACTTTTTTCAGCATTTTGTATTGATATATTGTTTGGTTGCTTTTTCCCAATTAGGTGTAGTAGACAAGTCCAAAAGAGGTCTAAAAAGCAAGCTTATTTACTATAAACCTACTCCTTAATAATATCACACAACCCCTTATCTGACTCCCTAATTTAGGGAGCCTACAAATATGAAATTATAGTATGTTCATATTTCGTTATGCTCTTAATCGATGGTACAGTGAAGAAAGGTACCCACAGAAATCAATAGGGAACAAATAGTAACTTTTTAGTCATAATCTTATATACCTGAGTATTAACCTCAGCCCATCAATTTCCACACTGTACAAGTGGGGCTACACATGTTTAATAACCCAATAAGTGAAGGCCTACTGATTAGATAAAGGGATTGAATGCTATCCAAGGCTCCTACAGGAAAAACATAGATTTATACAAATAAATTCTGTGATGTGTTTGAGATTTCTTGGGCGCCATACATGACTCATGGTAAAGAGCCAGAAAATCTCCTTAAATGGATGGCATCATGGGCGATGGGCAGACTTCTGTCTCTCTGTGGCATGAAGTCTCCGTGCATGCCTCCATTTTTATTAAATCTTATCTTTTATTATTATACTCTTACTATGCCTAAAATAAATTTTTAAATAAATTGCCAATGGTCAAATTGCCAAGGTTACTATATTTATTACTGTCTGTCACTAAACCTAACCTGAAATATTCTGTCCATATATTTCAGGATTTTAAGATTTGCATAGAACAAAATACTAAGGAGGTCCATCTCTTCCAATTTTATATTCTACTACAAAGAGCAGCACAAGCTTCCTAGTTGGCCATGGTGATAGCATTATTTAAAGGGGTTGTCTCGCTACAATGATTGAGTTTTAATTAAAAGATCTTTAAAAAAAAAGAAATTTGCAATATTTTCTTACAAAGCCCCTACTGATTTTAAAGCTACCCCCTTTTATAGTTTCCTCACTTCTCAAATTTCTATAGCAGCGACCTGTTATCCAAAATATGGCTGTCAGGTTTTGTTATACTCAATAAGGTTGAGCAGAGAGCCCCCCTGCACAGAAGCTTCTTAGTGGAGGGGGGAGGGGAGGGAGGGGAAAATCGGCTTTTGTGTCCTTTCCCTGGATTAACCCTGGGTCCTGCTTTCCCCCTGCTCCTACACAATAGATGTGAAAAGCATGCCCTGTGTGTTTTCTTAATCATGATGTTCTGTGGACTGTAACTTAAATAATATATACAATCAGGGGCTTTTGGGAAAATTCATGCTTGTGATAGTGACCATCCTGAATAACCCTTCACAGCTTCCTTGTCTTTTTTGACAGGTTGTTTGTTTTGGGAGAGGGGGGAATATGTACTAAGCAGGGGGATGGAAAACTTGATCCCCCCCTGTTTTTGCATTAGCAATCCAGACCCCCACACTCTAATCACCCAATACAGCTGAATCAGATGCCCGCAGAAGATCTAGGCAGGCACACACAGGGGTTAACCTGGAGCAATCCCCCGCCCCCCCCCCCCCCCCCGCTGTAAGAAGTTATGGGGGAAGCTGCCTGTTTTCTGAGGGGGGGGGAAAAGGGGGGGAGAAGAGGGAGAGAAGAAGCAGCCCCCAATTCAAAAAACCTTTGTTTTAAAAACATTGATGTGGGGTGAAAAACTTGTAATGAGACAACTCCTTTAACTCCCCCAGGTTGGTCAAAACAGAGTTGCCATTTATTAAATCATATGCATTGGATAGTCACATGTGGGTACTGGGTATACTACCATTAATCTTGCTAAAGAACTAATCATATACTCTGCATTCTCTAGAGATCAGTTTGATTTCAGCACAAGCTCCAGACAATTCCTTCACCTAGGCTATTTATTGTAGGCAAGCCTGTATTCTGTCCAAGCTAATTTCCCTCAGAATACATCAGGTGACTTG
Source organism: Phyllomedusa bahiana (assembly GCA_025379985.1). Classification (NCBI taxonomy): domain Eukaryota; kingdom Metazoa; phylum Chordata; class Amphibia; order Anura; family Hylidae; genus Phyllomedusa; species Phyllomedusa bahiana. The sequence continues at coordinate 65,002 of JAODAL010003803.1, read as the reverse complement.
GCTCTGGCTCCTGATTGGTCAACAAAGATTTCCATTATGATTTTATATAGGTTTGCGGACACCTTAAGGAGCTAAAACCTAATAAGTACCCCTAAAAAGACCCCATATTGGAAACTACACCCCTTACGGAATATATCCAGGGGTGCAGTGAATATATCGATCCCACAGGTGTTTCACAACTTTTTTTAGCATTAGGCTCTGAAAATGAAACAAAATTATTTTTCCAACAATCTTCAAATGTATCTGAAAATTTTTAATTTTTACAAGGAATCCTGAAAAAAAGCATCCCAAATTTGGTTAAACAATTTCTTCTAAGTTCGGCAATAACCTCTATGTGAGTGGAAACTTCTGTTTGGGCACATGACAGATTTGCGAAGCCCTCAAAGTAGCAGAACAGGAGAAACCTTTCAGAAGTTGCCCCATTTTGGATTCAACACCCCTCATGGATCTCATCTAGTGGTGTATTGTGCATTTTGGATGCACAGGTGTTCCATAGTTTTTTTTAACCATTAGGCCATGAAAATGAGGGAATCTAAGTGGGTCCCGGTTTTCACCAGAGCCCGCCGAATGACAAGTCAGTTTTACTCCCTGGGTCGAGATGAATACGACGATACCCAATGTATATACTTTTTCAAGTGGAAGTGCTTTAAAAGAAAAAAAGGGTTTTTATTACGTAAAACAATATTTATGCATTGCTATCTTCTGATAGCCATTACTTTTTTATTTTACTGTATACAGAGCTTTGTATGAACTGATGTTTTATTTGGTACCACTTTGGTGTTTATATGAGTTTTTGATTGCTTTTTATTCCATTTTATGTGCGGCGGGATGAACAAAAATTGCAATTCTGTGACTGTTATTTTTGTTCTTTTTTTACTGCATTCAACACGTAGGTTAAATAACATGACAGAGTTATAGGAGAGGTCATTACGCACATGGCGATGCCAAATGTGTACTTTATTTTTTATCTTTTTGGGGCGATTGTTTGTAAAGGGGAAAAGGGAGGTGTATGTGTTTTTATTTGATTTTTTGTGTCTTTAACTTTTTTTTAGTTTTTCACATTTTTTTCTCTTTTCTCCATAAGAGATTTGTATCCGTGACCCTCAGATCACTGATACAACAGAGATAAGTACACAGTATTGCTGCTGTATACTGGTCTGGTCTGCATGGTGACGTCACCAGACCGCCTGGATGCTCTAGTAAAGCATCCGGGCTGTCAGGTAGGAGACGAGTAGCGGCACTGGGCCCAGGAGATCACTCCTCCTGTCTGTACCTTAGCTATCACGATCATAATAGATCACAATAGCTAAGGGTTAATCACGGGTGATGCGGCATGATGCTAGCGATAATATACCATTAGCCCCATGCCGCGAACTGGCAAGCTCCACTTGTGAACTCGCAAGATCTCCATGACGTACCTATACGTCAGTTTGCAGGAACCCCTTCCCGACCATGACGTATAGGTATGTCAAATGTCTGTAAGGGGTTGAAGAAAGAAAAACCCTTAATGGTCACTGATATAACTTAAAACTGTCAAAAGTAATACATTTAAATTTACTGAAAATAAACAAAAATCAGACATTGTGTTTGCTGAAAAATAAAAAAAACACAACTACAGAAACTGTCCTGGACAAAAATGATGATACATCCAGAAGAGATTTGACCGTAGGGACATGTGAAACTAAGGGTGCTTTCACACAGTGCGTATTTTTCATGCAGGAAGACACAGCAATTAATGCTGTGCATTGCTGTACAAAAAACCCCGACAAAAATGGCGGTAAAAAAAAAAATCGCGATTTTTACCGAGATTTTTGCTGCGATTTTTGTTGTTGTATTTTAAATTTACTGCATTAATTGCTGTGTCTTCCTGCATAAAAAATGCACCAAAAACGCGCTGTGTGAAAGCACCCTAAGATGTGTCCTGTAATTAGTATCTTCAAACTAGTAATCTGACTGCTTATTTAACCCCTTAACGCCAAAGTCTATTTTTTTTTTTTTACGTTCGTTTTTCCCTCCTCGCCTTCCCAGAGCCATAACTTTTTTTATTTATTTTCCACCTACATAGACATGAGGTCTTTTATTTTGCGGGACAAGATGTACTTTCTAGTGGTGTTATTCATATTACTATAGAATACATCATTTTTTCTTCGGTAAAAATGATGTGTTATCTGTATTCTACAGGTTGATATGCATCCGCCAATACCAAACATTTAGGGTTTCCTTTATGTTTTGGTACTATAAAAAAAATTCCAAACATTTTCTATTTTTGAAACTTGCGCGATTTTATGTGACCAATAACTTTTTTGTACTAACACCTACGGGCTTGAGTGAGGGTGCATTTTTTGCAGGCTGAAGTGTTCTTTTTATTGCTAGCAGCTTGGAATGCAACTTTTTTGATTAAATTAACTCATATTTTAGGGGACGTGAAATGACCCAAAAAATCCCCAATTTTGGCGTTTGAAATTTATTTCTTCTGTGGCATTCAGCTTTCGGGATAAATAATATATTTTAATAGATTGGACTTTTTCAGTTGCAACAATACCAAATATGTGTAACTTTTTTATAATTTTTTATAAAATGACAAAAGGGATGTGATTTGAACTTTTTTTTACTCTTAAGTGTTCCTTTTTTTTTTTTTTACTTTAAGTTCCCCTAGAGTGCTTCACCACTAAGGGGCTCGATCGTTTCTACAGCTTAATGCATTGTATATACAATGCATTAGGGTATACAAAGATGGCGGTTTCCCCACTTCCTGCCTGGAGCTGGAAGTGGGGAAATCGAAAACATGGCAGCGATGGAAGCCTGCACAAAGCTTGCAGCTGCCATGTTAAGTGATTGAGAGCCCGTGATTTTGCTGCAGGCACCTCGACCGCAGTGAGGAACAGCCATCTTTGCCATGCTGTGGCCATCTTTGCCATGCTGTCTAAGGAATTAAACAGTGCAGGAAGGAGAATGTCGGTAAGTGGTTAAAGGATGAAAGGTAGTCATTGTGATGTTTGGTATTGTGGTGTGTACCACACTGAACATATGTGGGATAGTGGGCCAGCCTCACTGTGTTTTCTAAGTAAAATCACATGCATGACAGTTGTGAAATGTTTCTTTGTATTCTACTGTTTGGCCACAAGATGCCGCTATGTTCAGTTTCCAGTATATGCAAATGAGGGACATGGTATAAAACTGGCACATGGTAGCAGCGATTTTGAGAAGCTTCTGAGACTCAGAGGAGAACAGACAGAGACAGAAACTAAGCTTTAAAGAACCCAGGATTCACAGTTGTTCCAGAGACAGAGGAGAGCCTGACTGTCTATACAGACACCATCGCAGAGAGAGAGAGAAACTCCTGGACAAGAAGGACAAGCTGCTAAGATAGATAGGAATGTCTGCAGCCGGATCATCCACTTCACCCACAAGGATCTGCACCGGAGGACAGGGATTGCCGGCCATCTTTAAGGTATCTCAGCGGATGCGTGCACGCCAATGAGCTCAGGACTGTGAGAAGGCCTCAAATTAGTTTAGTTAGTTTAGGCTCAGTTACAGGCCAAATACATACTCTTGTTTAGGACTTGGAGAGTTTGCTATCGCACCACTAGCTACTTGAACCGGTTCATCTGTGAGGGAAAGTTGTGTCACATGTGTGTTTGGGAGGGAAGTGGGTAAATCATTTAAGCTGTGTAAGCTGCTGTGCTGCACCACGAGCCCCTGCAACTGCCACCACACACAATTGTTCCCGTTGGTGATTACGGTATTAAAAAGGTAAGGGGTTATCGGCCTTTCCGAACCCCACAGTTAGGTAAAGTTACCAGGCATCCAGAGAATACTCTTCTGGTGGTGCGCTGTGCAGCACAGGGGCCCAGGATACGTATTTGTAAACTGGTGTTTGCTCTGTTCACCATCTTGTTTCAGAAAATTCAGTAAAACAATCCCTTGTTGTGCTGGTGTTGGAGTCGTGTGCTTTGTCCGTGACTTCGCTGTATTCCGGTAAACCTGCCCTCGGTACTCGGCTTACACATAGACCAAAGGAAGCTACGAGAGAGTTGTTTTAAGGGATTAGAAAGAAAACTATAGACAAAAATGTTAAAAGTAAAGACTATAAGACCATCTCCAAACTATAGTTGCACATATTATTCAGAAGCTTAAAGTCTATGGGATTGTAGCTGATGTTCCTGAATGTAGTCACAGGAGGAAAATTGATGAAAAATTTAAGTGACAGATAATACAAATGGAAACTAGAGAGCTCTGAACAACTTCTAAAAAGATTAGAGATGAACTCCAAGGTCAAGGTACATCAGTGTCAGATCGCCCCATCCATTGCGGTCTTTGCCAAAGTGGACTTAATGGAAGACATCACAATCATAAAAAAAAGGGAGACTGGAATTTGCCAAAATGCATTTTGACAAGTCTGGGAGAATTTCCTTTAGACAGAGGAGACAAAACTAGAGCTTTTTGCCAACTCGTATCAGTTCTCTGTTCACAAATGAAAGCAGATTTGGTTGTTTTTTGTTAACCTTGTGGTCAAATTTCGGTAATTCTCTGCCCACTATTGTCATCAGTTGGTGTAAGCAGCCCTGGAACAAAACTCCCACCAGCCCATATATAATATCTGCCTCTGAATTTTTAATTGGCCACACACCTCACCGCTTTTTATAACAATCAATACCATCAACACAAGTAAGATAGTAAAAGTGGTGCAGATAAACCTCTAATAACAGGGTCAGGATCAGACGTGCACTTGCTTTTACAATCGGGACAACTGTACACTGACACTATACAAGCCCAAGTATAACCTGCAATATCGCCATATAGTGACCACTTAGTGGACAGATACCAGTTCAGGTCACCAACACATGACAGTGAATACAGCACTGGTCCAACACAGAAGCAAAGTACCACTGACATCCAAGGACTCCCAGGCAATGTCCTCTCTGATTGGAATTGTTCACATTCCCTTTTCTTCTCTATCCGGCCCAGACTACCGTGACGCCTGGCCACGACTCGTCATTGCAGAATTTACCACACAAACATCTTAAACTCCTTAATTTTTTCAGTATTTTCATACCTGTGCCCTACCTCTGCACATATTCCCAATTCATGGAGCACTAGATGGTTAAAATGCTCCTTTACACACCTAACATTAAAAGGACTCCTGGACAGCTATGGGGCTCCCATTTGTGCACCCAGTTTTCGTCTTGTTTTGTGTCCTCATATAATAGGTAGTCACACCCCTGAAATAGCAAAGCAGATAGGTGGACCCCTTTTTCTTTAAGTAGACCCCAATGAGGCAGGAAGGTATATAGGCCCCCCATTAAGTAGGTAGATAGGAATATAGGCCCCCTACTAGGTAGGAAGGTGGGTAGATAGGTATTTAGCCCTCCTTCCATCTCCTTGGACAAAAACAGGCTGTTTTAGGCTCCTGGACTAGGAGACGCAGTAGCGCAAGATGTGTAATAACTGTGTTTCAGTACTGGTCCTCTGGTGGCCCAATCCGAGCTGATCCGAAACTTGGCTGTCCATTGGGAATCCAGGCCTGGGTCCATCTAATATTCTTTCATTCTCTATTCTACCTATTTTAAGTTAGAATATGTTTAATTTCAAATCAGACATGGCCACATCATTGCATTTTGTGTGGTATATTTATTTACCAGTGTTTTCCTTATGTTCCTTTTTATCTGTTATTCTTTTCTGTGCATAACTCATTTTAAGTCACTGCACGGGGTCATTGCATTTTGTTTTTTCTTCTGAGTGTATACTTGTAATACAGCTGGAGAACAAGAATTTTATAAATAACCTTTTTGAAGCTAAAAGAAGGTTTAGAAAGGCACTGAACAGTGAAATTGTACTTCTACCTATTCATTTATTTATTCTTATTATCCCTGGTATGTAATATTGTTAATTTTCATTGCTTTGAACTGAGAGCACAATAAGGACATGAGTATATGTATGTTTCATCTTATATTTTTTCAGTGTAAACACAAATTCAGGGTTGCCATCAGTGATTTCAGGGTGTCATACAGGGGAGGGATTTGTACCCCCTGCCCATTACCAGTTTTTATCTGACAGATCCCAGTTTTAAAAAATGTATTGGAGCAGGGCCTCTGACAGGAGTACTGCCAATACTACTCTGATGGAACCCCTGCACAAACTACGGTGGATGTCATACTTTCATGGAAAATCCTCAACATGTAAAATATATGTCAAATCCACAACATAATAGGCATCCTGTAAAAAATCTGGAGCATCACCCTAAAATTTGCAGCCGATGCACCATCTGACAGTAAGTTCACATTTTCTAACTACCACAGTTAGGCATTACAGCTACATATTATATAGTTACCGTAGTTATTATATAGTTACTTCTGAAAGATAACCTCATTCCTGCTTCCATGTCAGTCACTTCAAAATGAAATCTATTCTTTTGTACACTGCCATCAGTATGGTCAGGTTTGGGTTATAGGGAGGACACAAGATACATGTACTATGGGGTTTCCACCGCCCACTCTCTCAATCCAGCTCTGTCTTTCTGTTTGGGATACCACAAAATGTTTATCCTTTAATGATTTTTGTCAATTCTACACAATAAGTCTAAAGTAGGCTGTATCTTGGCTATCTCCATAACTATCCCCACCATGATTAGCTTTATACATGTAGGCAAAGATAAATAAAGATTATTACCAAATACATTGCTGTGTTGATTTTGCTTTGCTTAGGAGAAAAAGATTTTATCTACTGTAAACAAGTTTCCTCAAGGTGTCGAACCTACCAGCACCGTTGAACAAGGTTATCACTGTACCCCCCCGCCCCCCCCCCCTGCTGAATGATCAATAGCACAGGAGCTTGTTTATTTAAGTTAATAGAAAGTTTTAATGTTTTAAAGCCCGCAGCCTTGTGCATTACAGTTTATAAACTTCCAGCAGTCATGTCACTGTAACATGTTCAGCTAAGAATAGTAGAGCTGATATGCCAATCACTGCTGTAGACTCGACCATTGCCTAACCAGGAAGTAGGAGTTTATGAAACAGCATGGTGGGACAACCCCTTTAAGTGGAATGGAACAGGTGGAGACAAGACCTTCTCTTCTGTATGTGGGTGCTCTAAAGGGTCAGGTTATATGCATTTGAGTAGTGGGATTAGCCACCCAATTTTTGCCCATTGGCGTAGACCAGCGGTCCCCAACCTTTTTTTCTACCAGGGACCGGTTTGATGCACGACAATTTTTCCACGGTGGTGTGTGTTGTGTGTTTGTTGTGTGGTAGGAGGGGGGGGGGTTATTTGGGCGGGGTTATGGGAGAGGTGTTGGTTGTTTAGAATCACACACACACACACAAAAAAAAAACAATGAAGTGTATACTGTGTCATTGAGAGGTATCGTATGGGGTAACCAGTATTTTATAACTGGAGACTGATTGTCAGTATCTGTGGGTCACTATTATTATAAATACATGCTACCCACAGAGCTGATAATCATAGTCTGCAGTACATTGATCAGCTCTGTGGTCAGCATTATACATGTATATAGTATACATATGTAATCACTCTGACCATTAGAGATAAAGCCCCCTGTAAATAAGAAATATATCCCCCCAGTAGTGATAGTGATCCATAGCTAGCTGCCCCAGTAGTGATAGAGATGCATAGCTGGCCCACCAGTAGTGATAATGTAAACCTATCGCCCCAGAAGTGATAATGAAAACCTAGCTGCCCCCAGTAGTGATAATGAAACCTAGCTGCCCCCAGTAGTGATAATGAAACCTAGCTGCCCCCAGTAGTGATAATGAAACCTAGCTGCCCCCAGTAGTGATAGTGCTACGTAATCTGCCCCAGTAGTTGGATAGTGATACGTAAGCTGCCCCAGTATTGATAGTGATACGTAGCTGCCCCCAGTAGGGATAGAGATACGTAGCAGCCCCCAGTAGTGATTCAGTGACACGTACTGGCCCCATTATTGAAATTGACACGTAGCTTGGCCACAGTAAGTGATAGTGACAACGTGCTGGCCCCCAGTAGTGATAGTGACACGTAGCTGGCCTCCCAGTAGTTGATAGTGATACATATATATAGCTGCCCCCAGTAGTATAGTGACAGCGGTATCTGCCCCCAGTCGTGATAGTGACACGTAGGCTCGTCCCCAGTATTGATAGTTGACACGTAGCTGGCCCCAGTAGTGAAGTGACACGTAGCTGAGCCCCCAGTAGTATAGTGATACGTAGTCTTGCCCCCCATTAGTGTAGTGATACGTACTGCCCCCCAGTAGTGATAGTGAAACTAGCGGCCCCCATTATGATAGTGACAGTAGCTGGCCCCCGGGTTTAGTGATAGTGTTAATGTCTCCCCCCAGTAGTGATAAGTAAATACGTAGCTGCCCCCCAGTAGTGATAGTGAAGTAGTGCCCCCCCCAGTATTTTGGGATAGTGACACGTACTGCCCCCAGTAGTGATAGTGCCCGTGGGTTGGAGTAGTGTAGTAAAATTAGTGGGGAGTGTGATAGTGATACGAAAGCCCCCCCAGAGTGTTGTAGTGGGTGATAGTGATAGTGATACGTAGCGCCCCGAAATTTGTATGTGACACGTAGCGGGCCCCCCCCCCGTATGATGTGACACGTGTGGCCCCCCCCCAAAGTAGTGTAGTAATATAGTGGCCCCCCAGTAGTGATAGCCAGGGCCCCCCGTTGTGATGCGGGCCCCCATTTTGTGATAGCTAGCGGGCCCCAATGGGGCAGCCAACAATGTAAAAAAAAATACAAGAAATAAGAAGCACTCACCTTTCCCGGGATCCTCGGGCCGAGCTCCTCCCGCAGCGACATCCGACAGAACCCGAGCCGGTGCGGGGGGTGTGTGACTGTCCTGTTGGCATCTACAATGCGCCGCATCTACAATGATAGGGAAAGCAGGGCGGTAATGCTTTCCCTTTAACGATGCAGCCGCACGCTGTGTGCAGCTGCTATGTCTGCGCGGCCAGATTACAGCGGCCGCGCAGACCAGATGCCGACCGCCCGGACTAAAGTCACTGGGCGGCTGGCATCATGTTAGCCCGGGGCCGCGGACCGGCGGGGGATGGGCTAAGGCCCGGTGCCGGTCCACGGACCTGCGGTTGGGGACCCCTGGTGTAGACAACCTTAAACCACCCCTAACTGAGCTTTTGTAGGTCTGCTGTATCTAAGTACATTTAATTCATTGGAGCTTTATTTTACTATAGTACATAGCCAAGGGATAATTGGGAGAAACAGTTACAATTATTTAATGGCTGATATTTATGTCGTGCTTATGATCATCGTAAAGGAATTCAGTCAGGTGGTTTATACTGCCCTATCTGAGAGCAGGGAATGATAAAGGAAGAGGAGCTGAGCTCTGTGAGATACAGGTTTATGTGATTTGGATCAGGATATCTGAGTAAAAAGTGGATAAAATCTGTGTAAGTGAAACTGAAAGTCCTGCTACCCTGCCTACCTACAGAGATATACACAATTTGCTCTGTACACACACTGATACAGATGAAGCTGTCAATCAGTGTATGCGGGCAGGTCTTAAGGAGCCCTGTCATTATTTACTCAGAAATCCTGCTTGACATCAAATAAACCTACTGTATATATTACAGAACTCAGCTTTTCTTCCTCTATCACATCCTGCTCTCAGATAGGGCAGCATAAACCACCAAACAGGTTCACTTTAAGTGTAGGAATTTTTTATTAGGTTTTGGACACTGTTAGGGTGCATTCTTTTTTGTGATGGCTGCATCTAGGTGGCAATACACAATTTTGCCAATGCTATCAGCAGTGATTGACCTTATGCTAGAGTGGTTTTGCCTGTATGCGGTAGCTGCTTTGTGAAAGTAACTAAGAACACATTAAATGATTAAAATTATAAATATAGAATTGCAATAATGCAGTTACATATGCACATGTGTAAGAATATGTGCAGGTTACTAGATGGTACTTGTTGCTGAAGATAGGGGAAGTACTAGACGTGTTGTGATGGGGTTGTGCACGGACATCAATAACAGCAGACGACACAAGTATTCCGGGGAACTTCAGGCTTTACTCACGGTATATTTCTTATGGATGTTACATACTTATGAAGCAAAGCACGTCATTTAAACACATTTTAGACCCTCTTTTTCTGGACGCTTGGCGACTCTCTCAACCCCCTTTTGCTTCCGACCCAGTCCAGTTGTGCAAGGTGCTGGTGTCTGGCAACACAGGACACACTCTGTCCACTCGGTGGGATCCTTGACTTTTATGGCAGTCCCCCAAACTGCCCATCTGTAATTCTGGGTTGTCTGACTCTCTTCAGGATCCACTCTGCCTGGGTGTCTACTTTCTCTCTTTCTGTCTCAGTGCCTGCTCAATCTCGGGTATGGCAGTGAGTCAGGCTGCTCTGTTTTGCCTCGGCCTGCCCTGTCTATAGGCGGCTGGATAGACAGGGGTCCCCTTAACTTGCTACTTTCAACTGGAACTTTGTACACCAAACATACTTCTACTCCTAGCTCACTAAGGGGTTGAGAGCCTCTCTTATAACTGTCTGCCTGACCTCCAGCTCCGCCCACTTCAGCTATCCTGATTGGCTGCTCGCCCTAAGGGTTTGTTCACATGACTTATTTTCAGGCGTAATTGCGGGGATATTGCATTGCGTATTGCGCTGAATATGCGGCGAGGTGCGTGCCGCCATTAAGGTAATCCATAGCTCTCATGGATTACGCCTTGTCCCCCCCCCCCCCCGCACATACAAAATAAGTGACATGTCAATTATTCGCGGTGATTACACGCCGCGAGTACTGCACGTCAATGGGGCCGGCGCAACCCCCCCGTGCTTTGGGAATACGCGTGACTCCTAAAACACCCGACGTATTGTGGCACTAACTGAAGTGTGGAGGTCTGAACAGGCCCTTAGAGAGGTAATGTTAGTGTAGGTTCCTACCTGTATTGCGGTCCCCTTGCCGATTTGAGAGGTGGACTTAAGCAGTTTTGATCAAAAATGTGAACTAAGAACCTCAAAATTTTTTCATGTATCCTAAGTAGCAGGAAAGCTTTTCCGAAAATTCCTATATGCCTTTTGATAGTTTTTTTTTGTGTTAATAGCGTGCTGCTGGTATTGGATGGATCAGAAGATAGCGTAGCATAAATATTGTTTTACACAATAAAAACACTTTTTTTTTTTAAAGCGCTTCAAGATAAACAAAACTATATAAATTGGGTATTACTGTTGTTGTAAACAGAGTAAAGCTAACTTTTTCAGGTAGACTGCACGGTGAGTGGGGTTAAAAATAAAAAACACGACTAGGATTGCAGTATTTTTTTCACCCTGGCTTTCAAAAGGCGGATTTAAAAGCAATCAAAAAGTCTTTCCCCCACCAAAAATGATACCTATAAAAACGTCAAATCATCCCCCAAAAAACAATCCCCTACACAGAAAAATTAAAAAAATAATGGCTCTCAGACAATTGTTTTGAAAAAAAAACTTTTTTGTCTTTTTAAATCAGAAAAGCATAAAAAATTACTTTTTGGGTATTTCGTATCGTAGCAATCTGCTGAGTAAAGCCAGCATGTCATATACACTGCACAGTGACCACTGTAGAAAATACAAATAAAAATATCAGGATTGTTGTATTTTGTTCAAAAAGCTTCACAACAAACACCTTAATAAAAAGCAATCAAAGCATCTTATGAACCCCTATATTGATACCAATAAAAACATCAACTCATCCCGCAAAAAAAAATCCTTAACCCCCTTTAAACCCTTTGGGCAATCAGTACGTCCCAGGGCCGTTAGGGGGTTTGAGGGGGATCGCTCCGGAACCCCCCCGCACAGCCCGCCGGGTGTTTGCGGCAAATTTGCCGTAACACCCCGGGAGTAACGGCCCGGGGGGTGGTCCGCCCCCTGGGCTGTTTTACCATAGTCCGCGGGAAAGATGGCCGCGGCGTCTGAATTAACCTTTTGGTGCCGCGCACCCCATCGGTGCTGATCGCATAAACCAGCTATCTGCGCCGATCCCCTCACCGGGGGTTGTGGTGGGGAGCCTTGTGAAGGCCCTGTCACTTACCCTGGCCGGGTTTTCCCCATTCCGTCCGCAGACAGGAGTGGGGAAACCGCCCCCTCTTTGTACACCCTAAAGATTGCCTAAGCAATCATTAGGTTGTAATTAAAAATCCGCCACCCAGTGGTCAAGTACCACAGGTTTGGGGTCAATGTTACAGTAAAAAAAAAAAAAAAAATAGTTTTAATTAAAAAAAAAAGTATTAAAGTTTTAAATACCCCCTTTCCCCATTTTACAATAAAATCATTTTAAAAATAAAAAATTACACATATTTGGGATCGCCCCGTCCCAAAGGGTCCGATCTATAAAAAATATAACATATTTATCCCGTACCCGAACACCGTAGAAGAAAAAAAAATTCCAAACGCCAAAATTGCGTTTTTTGGTCATTTTACGTCACTCAAAAAATGGAAATAAAAATGATCAAAAAAGTCGCATGCATTCCAAACTGCTAGCGATAAAAAGTCACTTCAGCCGGCAAAAAATTCCCCCTCACTGACATCCGTAGGTGTTAGTATAAAAAAGTTATTGGTCGCACAAAATGGCGCCGTGGTGCAAATTTCAAAAAATAGAAAATGTTTGGAATTTTTTTTACGGTACCAAAACATAACAGAAACCCTACATGTTTGGTATTGCTGGATGCATAACAACCTGATGAATACAGATAACACATTATATTTACCGAAGATTGAACGCCGTAAAAGCAAAACCCCCGCCACCATGGCGAAAATACATTTTATTTTTCACAATTCGTCCCACTTGGAAGATTTTTGCGGTTTCCCAGTATATTCTATAGTATAGTGAATAACTGCGGTTTCCCAGTATATTCTATAGTATAGTGAATATCACCATTAGAAAGTACATCTTGTCCCGCAAAATAAAAGCCCTCATGTGTCTATGTAGGTGGAAAAATAAAAAAGTTATGGCTTTCAGAAGGCGAGGAGGAAAAAACGAACGTGTCACCCAAAAAAAACGCCGGGTCCTTAAGGGGTTAATCAGCTCCATATTCAGAAAAATAAATAAGTTATGGCTATGAGATTATGACAACATAAAAATGTATTTTTTTATGAATGCATTTCTATCATGTTAAAGTAATAAAACATAAAAAAACTATATAGAATTTGCACTCTCTCCCCTCCCCTCCCCCCCATTTTCATGGCCCGGCGCTAAAAAAAAGAGTGGAACACCTGTGCACCCAAAATGCACAGGACACCCCTAGATGAGATCTCTGAGGGGTGTTGAATACAAAATTATTTGACTTCTGAAAGGTTTCACCTGTTCTGCTACTTTGGGGCCTTGCAAATGTGACATGGCACCCACTACAATCTGCCTTCCAAAAGCCAAATAGTGCTCCCTCCCTTATGTGCTCTGTCATGCGCCCAAAAAGCAGTTTACACCCACATATGGGGTATTGCCAAACTTGGAAGAAATAGCATAACAAATTTTAGGGTTCTTTTTTCCAGGATTCCTTGTAAAAATTAAACATTTTCAGCTAACATTTCAGATTGTCGGAAATAAATAAATTTTTCATTTTCTCAGCCGAACGCTAGTAAAAGACCTGTGGGGTCAATATACTATACGAACCTGTAAGGGCTTGTTCACACGACGTTTTGGATCCGTTTTGCATGCGTTTTACGGATCCGTTTTTAACCTGCGAAAACTGGATGCAAACTGCATCCAAAAAGCGGATCCAGAAAACGCAACAGCGGATCCCTTTTTGTATGCGTATTGGATGCGTTTTGCATGCGTTTTATGGATCCGTTTTTTGGATCTGTTTTTTCAATGCTTTATTTAAATCAATCAATCAAACTAAATATATAACCTATCAATGACCAAGAAAAAAACCTTTTTTTTTACCTGGTGTCAATCAACTGTACATACACCTATGATTTTAGAACCGCCGCCCCCCCCCTCGTATTTTTATTTTAAATCAACCAATACTTTTCAAAACCCACCCATGTAAATGAATTAATAACAATCATTTATAAACTAAATCATAAATAAATATATATTTAGTATACATATATATATTTATAAACATTTATATAAATATACATTTATAATATTATATACATTTATATTATATATAAGTACTATACAAAAGTATATATACTATTATATACATTTATATAAATATAGATTTATATAGATTTATAAACTAAATATAACCCAAACATAATTCAAATTTTATATTTAATTTAAATCCAATGCGTTTTACGGATGCGTTTTTGGCATCGAAAGCGGATCCAAAACGCACCCAAATGTATGCTGCGCTTTTGGATCTGCTTTCAGGATGCCAAAAGCGCACTCCATTATTTCCTATGGGGATTTCTCTTGCATAAAACGCAAGAAGAATTGACATGTCAATTCTTAAAATGGATCCGAAAAGCGGATCGCGAAAAGCGCATCGGCAATCACTCGTGTGAACAGCGATGCGCTTTTGCCATTGAAAGCAATGTTAATCACACTGACAATTTTTAGATCTGTTTTGCGGATCCGTAAAACGGATCACAAAAATGTTGTGTGAACAAGCCCTAATGGCGCCTTCAGGAAATTGTAATGAAAATGTGACCCCCAAAGTCCAGTAGGTGCTCCTTCTATTCTGGGGCTTGTGTTTGATTAAAATAACACACTAAGGCCACATATGAGATGTCTCTAAAAACAGCAGAACTGGGGGAATCGATATTAAGTTGCATTTCCCTGGTCACATCTACCGAGTTCCAGTGAATAATGGATAAAAATTGAAAGTCTGCAAGAAAATTTTAATTTTGAAATTTCACCTCCACTTTGCTCCACTTTCTGTGAAACACCTAGGGCGACATGTATGTACAAGGCTGTGCCGAACTCCAAAATTAGGCATATTAAAAGTGGTTTATCTGAGCCAGAATTGTCGCTTAGTACCTAGAAAGCGCAGTAGAACAGGTTTATAGACTCAGGCGTATTCTACGCTACTAATGCGCACAAGGAAAATGGCATCTGAGCGCCAAAATACATACATGTTGCCCCTAATGGGTTAATAAACTTTCTAAATGCTGGAATACTATAAGCTGTGTGGTTTTTTAGATGGAGCCATTTATGGGGATATCTATTATACAGGCCCCTCAAAGCCATGTCAGAACTGGACTGGTCCCTAAAAAAATCTGTGTTGCAAGTGTTCTGAATAAATGTGAAAAACTACTACTAAATTTCTAAAAATAATAAAAAGGCATTTAAAAAATTATTTCAACCATTCCAACAGACATATGGTAGATACTAGTTATAAACTGTTTTGTGTGGTATAGCTATCTGTCTTACAGGCAAAAATTTGGGAAATTTGAAAGTATTACAACATTTTGATATTTTTCACAAATAAACAATTTGTTTGGACCAAAAATTTCTTACTAACGTAAAGCACAATGTGTCACAAGAAAAGTCTCTGAATCATGGATAGGTAAGAGTATCAAAAAGTTATTCTCACATAAAGTGTCACATGTTAGATTTAACAAATGGGGCAGTGTCAGGAAGGTCAAAACTGACTGCAGCATTAAGGGGTTAAGCAACCTAAATGAGCAATCCAGTAAAAACTGTTTTTGTATTATCTGACACAATCATGGCAGATCCACAAGATTTACCATACAAATGTCTGATGGGTTCCAGACTCCAGAGAGGAGGAGAAGAGTTGGAAAGGAGGTTATGTATGTGTTCTGTTCTCTTAGTTATAGTTGAGAAAAAGCCACTTATGTAACCTCCAAAACTACAATGAAAATAGGCGCTTGATACTGCTCTTTCTGGAGAACCAAGCAGGGGACCCTTTATTTTGATCTCTAGCAGTCCTTAAAGGGGTTCTCCGGGGATAGAGAAAAAAAAATAAATGTAAATGTGAAAAGGAAATGTGAGAATAAAAAAAACTTCTAAATACCTTTATTAAGAAATATCTGCTCATTTTGTCTGGGGTAGAATTATTGCAGTACATCAAAATGGCCGCTGGGCTCTTTCTGCAGCAGAAACCCGTCCTAGAACCCAGAGTACAGGCAGAGGACGGGCTCTGACAGTTATACTTCCTGGTCTGGCTGACAGAGCACAGTAGGAGACTGACTTCTGGAGATAGGGAGCTCCCAGCTGCATAGTGTGAAGAGAAGATACAGAGGAGAGGCTAAGTGAATTGGAGAGGAGTTACAGAATGTCTGTGAGTCATCCTGCCTCCTCTGAAGTCGCATGTGGCTAACAAAATAAAAATTTGAAATCAAGAAAATCATGCTTATTTCTTTATTTTCGATGCACCCATACTATTGATCCTTGGCTAACGAAAATAAAGAAATAAACATGATTTTATGGACTTTTTTTTTTTTCGTTAGCCACATATTAGTATTCGTTGTATATACACATCGGCACAACTTCTGTAGTGTTATAATTTGATTTCAGCCATGTACAGTTTTATACCAGATTGCATTAGAAAACCCATAGGAGCGTCGCTCGCTCTCCCATTGGTCCAAATTACGGCGCCTCTTTTAAATTTCGATTCCCCATAGAACTCTATGAGAAAGCAGCTCGCGCTCTGATTGGCTAAGCTGGACGAGCCCCCGCTGCTTCAACCAATCAGCTCGTTTCTGCCTTTTTACTGTATTTTGAACTGTCCCGCCTTTGAATATGATTGGTCCATTTTTCTCCATAGGATAGAATGGGCCACTGTCGCTCCTATTCTGATTGGTCAATTCTCCTCCATAGGATATAATGGGACATTGTCGCTCCTATTCTGATTGGCTGGTTTATGCCGCCCAATGAGAATAGCTTAAACAATTTGAAATACTGTATTTCCCGGCAATTCTCTCTATTGCAATTCCCTATGTATCGCCGGTCTCGCCGACAAACGCGTTGTTCGTGTTTGGAACTGCTTTATTGCTAAAGAAGGGTTCTGCTATTTAGCTGAGAATGTTTCACATGTAATACTAATAATTATTGGATTAACACTTCATGGCGCACGGCGCTGAGCGGCGAGATTTCTGTGCGCCCATCTCTCCATAGACTATAATGGGAGAAGTAGCTCGCGCTCTGATTGGCTGAGATAGCCAAGCCCCCGTTATCTCAGCCAATCAGCTGTTTTTAGCATTTTTACTGTATTTTGAACAGTCCCGCCGTGGATTCTGATTGGTGTAAACTTCCCCATAGGCTAGAATGGGACTTTGTCGCTCGTATTCTGATTGGTCTAAACTTCTCCATAGCCTAGAATGGGACTTTGTCGCTCCTATTCTGATTGGCTGAGATAGCCAAGCCCCCGTTATCTCAGCCAATCAGCTGTTTTTAGCATTTTTACTGTATTTTGAACAGTCCCGCCGTGGATTCTGATTGGTCAATCCTGCCCCATAGGTTTTAATAGTTCAGTGTCACTCCTATTCTGATTGGCCGGTTTCTGGCAACCAATGAGAATAGGTTTCAGAATTTGAAATATTGTATTTCCCGGCCATTTCCAATATCCTAATTCTTGACTTAGGATATTGGAAAGTGATTTTGTTTTATGTACTTTTTATTTTTAATGCTCTTTTCCTGTGAATGTAGAACGCCTTTATAAAGGCGATTTTGGATTTATACTCCGCACCGACATGTGGAATGATTTCTCGCCGCTCCAGCCTGTCTCGCATCGGAACTGATTTTCGGCGCAGTTCCGCACGGCGCCTAAGTCCCGCACTGCGCCCCACACACTGGCGAGGCGGACTTTTCCCCGCATGTATGAGGGCACTTCCTCGGACGGCGAATCTTCGGCGCAGCGCCGCACAACGCCCATGTCCCCGCACTGTGCCCCACGCACTAGCGAGGCGGACTTTTCCCCGCATGTATGATCGCACTACCTCCGGCGGACAATCTCAGACGCAGCGCCGAACTTCGCTTCATTCCCGCACTGCGCCCGACACGCTGGCGAGGCGGACTTTACATGATATGTATGAGCGCGGCCCGTCCCCGACATAAATCAGGCGCAGATTCCGCCGGGAAACTGGCGGAAAACGGCGCCTCGACCCGGCGAGCTTCATACATGTGGCCCTTTGTCTGCCAAGATGACCTTACCTGGCACCTCACCAGTGTCAGAGGATATCTTCCCCTGTGCACACTTCTCACTGGCGCTTCCAAGCAGCAGACACTCTGCATCAATGGGTGGAGATGTTTCCTTCACATCCCCTATAATCATCTCTAAGGGAGAACTCTCAGCTTCTACCTGGGACACTCCTACATCTTGCTCCCCATCAAATTCAGACACTGAGCTGGAGGCAATGGCAGACACATTTATAACTGGGACATCAGTAATAACCACCCGGCTATTACCTTTATAGTTCTCCCTCACATACACCACTCTGGCCGTGTTCAAATTAGGCAACTCAGTCACCTTTTTACCCTCCGTAGGTTCAGCGGACATCTTGCTGAAAATGGCATCCATCTGCCGTTCACCCCAAACCCCAGGACATAATACCTCTGAGATACTGTTAATATGTTTCTCCATCACCTGTAAGGAAAATTCATCAGCTGCCTCAGAACCAGGCACTTCTTTACCATCTGGGGATTTAAACCCGCTCACCTGCCTCACTAGGGTTCAAGCCTACCCCCAGCTCTGTGGTGTCCAGCAGCTCACTCCTTCCATCACTGCAGTCTTTGTGATCATGGCAGAAAAAGCTACTGGCAACACAGCAACCATTGAGGCAAGTGAAATCCGTAGTACTACAGATCTCAGCATACATTTTCTCTACACAGGTATCTGAGGTCTCATTCATGCAGGCATACATCTCACCAGAGTCTGGACACACCCTCATTAAACTAGTCTCCTCACACCTTGTAGGAGAGAAAACATCCCCAGGATTCTCCAGTTCCCTTCCAGGCTGCAGACTGAAACATGAAAGCTCCTCTCCAACAGCAGTCACACAGACCTGGCGGCCATCAATCGCTAGGCACACATTACCTGCGACTTGCCGGCTACAATCAGGTACACACAGGGCGCTGGGGTCACTGGCAGACACACTCACCAGCTGTACTCCAGACACTTCATCCACAGCTTCAGGGCCCGCACACTCATACGTTTTTACAACAGAAGGTGCAGGAGATACCATGTTGCTAGGGGCAACCACATTAACTCCTCCTGAGTCTGTAGTGTTAACCCATGTCTCCAGATTGTCATGCACACCAGGACATACACTCTCTGCTATAGACTCAGCACTGTTAAACATGACCTCTAGGGGCACCCTTGAGCTCGCCTGCTCTAAAGCTGGGGCTGGCATTTCTTCAAGAGCTAATTCACACTCTGCTTTCACTGCACACATAGCCCTGACAGCCATACCCTCCAGGGGCAGACCTGAGCTGCTCTCTGCTACAGCACCTCTACCTGCTTGTTCATACAGGGATGTACTACCTGGAGCTGACCTTGTGCCCCTGCTAACATCCCCCTGCTCAGGCTGTGTGGCATAGCTATGGTTTACCCTTTGGTTTAACCCATTATTAGCATTTTCAATAGACACAGCATTTATCACACTGGAAGTAGCAGAGGTGTTACCCTTCCCCACAGGCAACACAGCAGGTAAGGTTAAGCATACGTCCTGAAGCCAGAGTTCATTAGATTCTTCCAGTCCAAAATAATTGGTGTCAGTCTCAGGTACTCTCTGAGACTCTAACCCAGGCTCTTCTGTCTCAGGCAGCGGCACCGCATACTCCTCAGGGGGCACTTCCCAGGAACAGTCACTTCCTCTGCCCGACACCCTGGCGGTTGCCCACAAGTGCTCAAAATGGGGGAAGTCTCTGCCAAGTAGACAGCCGGACTGTAGGTTTTCACAAACCTCTAGTAAATGGACAACAGTCCCACAACAAGTCTCAAAATGCATTGGAACAGTCTTACCGGAGTCTGGTCGGGTCCTCACACTGGGTGCGATGTCCGGGTGCACTTTAGAGACATCCTGGTGACAATCCATGTCGACCCACAGTGGGAGATCATCCACCCGCAGCCAATGCATCCGTGGCAGCGTGTCCTCTGCCCTCCAGATCACAGGACCCTCAGGAGCACTTCCCGCTCTATGGCTCACCCAGCACAGCTCCTCCTGCTGGACAATGGCGGTTCTCGGCTGTTGAGATTTGTTGCTCCGCTTGGACTTTGTTTTGGAAGGCCGACCTGGCTTTGGTCGGTCATGGTACTGTGGCACTGCCGGCTGGGTGGTCATACGACGCACCAGCTCAAAAATATCCTCCATGGTCAGTGGGGAAAACGCAACTCTGGCAGCAACACAGTCTCTTTCAGCAGCACTGCTTCACTGTTAGGCCTCCGGCCCTTTAATTTTTCTATGCAGCGCAACTTCACCCGTGCCAATTATGCCCACGGCATCCTCCACCATATGTGACGCCTCACTTACGTCCGGACGCCATCTTGGACCGTCCTGGGGGTATGTAGCTCTCGGATCGCCGTCTTTGGGTAAACGGATAATGGCACTCCAACACAGGCTTCAGTTGAATCTGGCCTCAGCCAGTTTTATTCAGGCACAGTAAACATATACTGAAAACAAAACAAATAAAATCCTAGGCCGTCTGGCCACTAACTAAACAGAGAGCTCCCTCTCTACACGTTGTCTGGACCTAATGTCCAGTATTTCACATCCTGCACTCTCCAGTACAGTAACGGCTTCCCTCCAGCCTCCGGGGGCCAGAGCCTCTCTCCGGCTCCTCTGCTGCACTACCAGCTAGCAGACCACGCCCCCTCAACAACTGAAGGCCCTGGCTTTTTATATGACGCCCGAGCCCTATCCAAAACGTGGCCTGGAACATGGGGAGTAGACGCCCACCCAACGCATTGTCTACTCCCAATAAGAGCCAACCCAGGAACGGCTGAAAAGCCAAACTACTCCTATATAGCTGCCAACCACCTAGAGTGGCTGACAAAACATACAGCTGGCTCTTATCCCCACCAAGGCCAGGTATCCTTGGTGGCATGTTGTATATACCACTATGGTATATCTCCATCTAGTGGCAGCAACCGGCAACTACCTGTAGCCGGTCCGTCACAAAATAGATTATATATAGATATAGAGATAGACAGCAGATATATATATATATATATATATATATATATATATATATAATATATATATAATCTATCTGTCTGTCTATCTCTATATCTATCTATCTACGGTATTTATCGATCAATCAATATATAGAGAGAGAGAGATAAAGATATCTATCCAGATAGATAAAATATATTTTGTGTGAATATGGTATGTTCATTTGATGAGTGTGTGTACATATGCACTCACATCTCATGTATAACCCCTCAGTGACCAAACCTTTTCTTTTTTTGTCACCCTTCAAGAGTCATAACTTTCATTTTTTGGTCTGTATACTGGTATGAAGGCGGGTTTAGATGGGGGAATTTTTTTTTCTTTTATGGTGTTTATTGGAATGGGAAAAATGAAGTTTTAATTGGGCTTTTATGTGGCAACAACAATTATGTGTAACCATTTTTTTAATTGTTTTAATTGTAAAATGGCAAAAGGCAGTGTAATGAATTTTTTTATATTTTTTATGCACTGACAATAATTATGTAATTTGTGCAACACTGAGGAGATCCTGAAAACTTGAGCTGTTATTCGGTCTTGAGGACTGGAGAAACACTGGTATAGACGTTCACCTATGCTTATATATATATTCACACGAATACGTCTCTCAGTGTCAGCCAGTGATAGCAGCAGCACTGATGCTGTGAGAAGCAGAGGGGACGGAACACTCCAGCTCAGCTGGGAGAAATGAGGCTTTGTGGGAAATGTAGTTTTCATACAGCGCGCCTAGCAACTGTAGCTCCGCCCACTAGCCAAGTGAGGAGAAATCTCCAACAAAGCAATAATATGCGATATAACAGCGTCTGTAAGTAGCTCACACACTGGATTGTGACAGATAGTTACTGCTCCTCTTTAGTATACCTCCATTATGTGTTCTTATTTTTTTGGGATTCTCACACAACCCCTTTAACCAAGACCTTTCAGTTATTTTTGGTATCTACAGTTGAAGAGTCATACAGGTCTAAGGGGGAATACTCCACAAGGGTTCACTGCGACCACCAGAAAGTGGTACAATATCAAAGTGTGGTACTTGGACCAGAAAATGTTGTGCACCCCTGGTTTATCCTAAGAATAGGCAATATGTTTTATAAGTCTGTTAACTGAGTATACAAAAAACTTAGTTTTATTAACAGCTTCCAGTTATCAGTCCATAGATATATGCAGCACATTTGAACTTGAAGTAACTTGAATCAATGTTTTCAATTTAATAGATGATTGCATACACGCGTCGTGTGCCATATAAACAAATCCTAGCTTCCAAGAATGCGATATGTTACTAAGATCTTCTTGTTTCGATCACAGTGAAAACTAAGCAATGAATTTTGAACTCATTTTTTTACACAATGGAAAAGATATTTCAATAAAATTTAACTTTTAATAACTATGCATTAAAATACAAATCTCAATATACAAAAGAATAATAAATCAACCAGAGGGACTTACCATACCTCCCAAGATATCAACTGGATTGGTAACCTGGATTGTCCCATATCTAAACAGGTAGGAGAGAAATAAAATATACCAGGGATAAAGGATGTGGGCAAAAGGAGCCTATCTGTCCCTATCTATCCTAAAGCCCTATCAAGGCCTTCAGCTCGATAGGCGTCCTAAAAAGAACTGTCCCACACAACTAATATTCCTGTACTAAAATCCCTAACTCTCCACCTTAAATATGACAACCCACAATAACCAAAATGTCACAATAGTACAAAAACACCCAGACGCGTTTCTTTCAGCAGTAGCTGAATTCCTCAGTGGGTGAACAAATTGAACATACAAATAACATGGTGTAAGGGACTATTGTGCCATACAAAACAGATGTCCCTCTGTAGTGTCCCCTACACTAATTTTTTTCACATTTTGACCCACTTACAATTTTTTTACGATTTTCCAGTATACTCTATGGTACGACGACACCATTAGAAAGTACATTTTGTCCCGCAAAATAAAAGCCCTCATATGTCTATGTAGATGGAAAAATAAAAAAAGGTGAGGAGGAAAAAACAAACGTGTCAACCAAAAAAAATGCTTGGTCCTAAAGGGGTTAATGTTCCACTAGTTCAATGTTTGTATGGGTTTTGGTGCCGGCTATGTGCTGCTGTATTTGATGTTTGAAAGTAAGTTGCACTATAGTTACATATATGCTACTCAGTATTAAGCTATGTCTACACAGCAATGTTAAAATGCCGTCCAAAATCCGTTGGCATTTTCACATTGCTGTACCGCAGCTTTTGGCACGGGTTTGCGCCAAAAGCCGCAGTCAGGTGGCTTCAGTAGAAAACCTGTGCTGTGTAGTCTACAGCACGGATTTTCGATTGAAGTCTACACAGCACTGGGTACAATTGGATCTTCAGCCGATTCAAAATACTGAATCCACCGAAAAGCTGACGAGAATCCAGAGCAGTGTAGACAGTCTTAGTGAATGTGCCTCAGAATCTATGCTTATACTTTCTTTCCTTCTAAATGCTTCTAACAGCGTAAAACCTAAAGTTTATACAGATGTATGAATAACACTTATGGTTAACTAAATATTGAACAGAACATTCACAGCATGACTTTTGCTTTTCATTACTTTATTTCAATTTCGGATGGAAGAAGAGTTTTTGCTTTTGTTTGTCTGTAAGGTTAGTCTACATTTTCATTTTCATTGTAACACCTTCATTTGAAAGAAGGCCCTTTCAAAGTCTTTATCATTAGCAACCAATTAATACCACTTTCCAGCTGCTTCATTAAAGATCACGGTACTGTTTGTCTACTTGTGTATTGTCAATTTAAAGGGTAATGAAATGCATCAGTTACAATCATTCAGACCAAAGTAATGCTCCGGCTTCGTAAGGCATTCCTCAGATCAGCCCAGTTAAACCATCTGCCTGTAATACTGTACAATTACAACGTAATTGGTTTTATATTAATTGAGCTTGCAGTAAACTAATAAAGTAAAATGAGAGGGACTGAGCAATGGTATGTTAAATTAAGTCCATTCTAGCAGGATGTAAAATGCTACGCCCATTCAGCTAATGGTAGCTGAAAGAGGAATTGTATATTTGTACTTAATACAAGACCAATGTGCAGTTAATTGTGCTCTGGTGCTGTTAAAATGATGCCATTTAAACTGTCACCATCTATGTAACAATTATTTCCCATTGTTTTAAGATTAAGGAATACTACTGTACATAGCTTGAAATGGTTGTGAAAATTAATTTTACACTTTAGTGTACATATACAGAGATACCAAGTTGTTTGGTTTAAAAACAAATATTTATTACTTTTTAACTATTTACTTCAAGTTGTTAAATCATGGTAACATTCTGCTGCTTTGTACATAAATTGCCCTTATTCTTAACCATTCTTGTAATACAGGCGCTTACAATCTAAATTCCCTGGGTGGTTGGTTCACATATTGCAGTTAAAAATGCAACAAAAATGCAAGCGATTAAAAGACACATTCCTTTTTTTTTTTTTTTATATTTTTATTTAGACTCCAATTTCAACTTAGTCCCAAATCAGATTTAGTTACAAAACCATCTGTTTTTAAAACACATGTTTTTATTGCTTGCAGTTTTGATACAGTTGAAAAATGCAACATAATCTTTGTTGTGCCTGTTTCCAAATTAATTTCAGAATGGACATATGCGTATTATGTCAGAAAATTGATGCCTAACATCAAGTTGATTCAGATGCAAAATTATTTATTTTGGTCAACAAATACAAGTTTTTATACAGGTGGTTTAAAGGGGTGTCGGCATTAACACAATCATCATTGTCACATTTTTTTATTACAATTGGCATTACCATTGGTTACTTCAATAATTTTACAATACAATTGGTTACCTACAATAAATATTCTCCACATTATGCAAGTAGTCACCTTTACATTCTATCAGTTTTACTTTTAATACTAATTTGCCACATTCAAACAGTTATTATTAAAGTATTTAATTAACTCAAGAAAAACAACTTACGTAACCATTGTTTTGATTTATTTAAATACTAAAAAAAAAAACAGGTTGTTTATTGTCATGGGTGGCTAAAGAATCTAGGGGACTTTTTTATGGTCCTAGAAGATACTGGGAATTAAGTAATGAAATGTTACAGCAATTATCTCAGTGGCTATTTAGATATAAACCAATGTGTACCATCAGCAATCGGTAACCAGGTGAACAAAAGCCGACCAATAAGAGAATAAGTGTGCTAAATATTTTAGATAAGTAAACATAACTAAAGGGGTTTTCTCACTACAGGCTTTCACAGGCATTTGAGCATTTTTTCTAGCTTAGATTTTCAAATATAGGAGCAGGTTAAAACCAGAACACCTGAACACCCTCAGCGTCTGATAGGTGCGGAAAAAAACACCACCATTGTGGGCACTATTCACAGCTCAATAGCTGGACTAAACTGAGCCCAGGAGCAGGTATCTAGCCTTATATGCTCCTGGGAAAACATAACAGGTGCATCTGATTGCTGAATAACAACTCAAAGATCCCACTGCTAAGGGAACAATTAAATGATACAGACTGCACATTAGCTTGGTACCTGTTCACACCAGTATGCAGAAAAACCACAGTATAATGCATGTAGAGACTGCAAAAATACCCATTAAACAACCACTCACACATCCTCAGGGCATGAGGGGGGTGGCTGCTGGTATTACAATTACATATAGATAAAGCAATACATAAGGGTGCAAAACGTGTGGTGCACGATGCTGGCTTACAGCCTCTTAGTGACACCCATACTAACAGATTAGGTGGGCTGCCCAGCACCTCTGGGTATGCCACAACAGAAAAAATTTAAATAGCCACCCTTAGCTCCCCAGCACTATTGGGCAGATATTAAATGTCCTACTGGAAAAATATTAAATATGAGGTATTAGTTGGTACCAGGGCCCCAAATACGCAAGCTCGCAACCGGCGTCAACGGTACTCAAGTCTTGCGAGTCCCTACACTGACAATTTACAAAAAAGCACACACAAAAAAGGGACATTACTTACTTAAAAAACACCACCATTGTGGGCCCTGTTCACAGCTCAATAGCTGGACTAAACTGGAGCAGGCATCTAGCCTTATATGCTCCTGGGAAAACATGACAGGTGCATCTGATTGCTGAATAACAACTCAAAGATCCCACTGCTAAGGGAACAATTAACTGATACAGACTGCACATTAGCTTAGTACCTGTTCACACAAGTATGCAGAAAAACCACAGTACAATGCATGGAGAGACTGCAGAAATGCAAAAATACCCATTAAACAACCTCTCACACATCTATTAAGCTGTGAACAGGGCCCATAATGGTGTTTTTTTTTAAAGTAAGTAATGTCCCTTTTTTTGTGTGTGCTTTTCTGGACCCGCACCTATTCCCAGAAAGAGCCCTGACACCTCTCTGTATCACCACCAGATAGTGACTGATATTACAACACTGTCATAACCATGTACCACCACCACATGCATATTAAACATCAATATACCTTCTATCTGTCAGTGAATAGCCACTAGAAAGAAAAGTGACTGCAGAATATCACATATCATCATCATCATCACATAGTGTCTTAATAATACCACAAAGCCATAACCATGTATCACCACAACATGCGTATTAAAAGTCCATTGACGTTTAATATGCATGAGGTGCTGATTCGTGGTTATGGCATGGTTGTAATAATCAGTCACTATGTGATGGAGATATGTGATATTCTGCAGTCACTTCTCTTTGTAGGGGCTATTCATTGACGGGTATCAGGTATATTGACATTTAATATGCATGTTTTGGTGGTATGTGGGTATGGAATTGTTGTAATAATTGATATTCTGTAGTCGCTTTTTTTGTAGGAGCTATTCGCTGACAGGCAGCAGGTGATGATACGTAGCTATGACATGCTAGTAATATTCAGTCACTATGTAGTAGTGATGCATATTAAAAGTCAGTACACCTGCTATATGTCAGTGAATAGCCCTTACAAAGAAAAGTGACTGCAGAATATCATCAATATTGCCACTATACCATTACTCAATAGATAAATATACAACCGCCTTTATATAATTGTAAGCAACCTATACGTTCCTGGGTCTCACTTTGGGATCTTCCCTGGGATTCCCATAGTCCAAACAATTCAATATGACAAAGGTGGACCCGTATATTAGGAAAATTATTCTTCTTTATTCCAAAAACGACAAAACTTTCATACAATCAATAAAAGCATCGCATCTGTATCAGTCAAATGACTAGGAGACGTAGGTTGCGTAACAGGTAAATACCTTAGTAGCGCTTCACTGCATTTTGTAGGACAGGAGTAGCATGGACAACCGGCCGGGTGAACGCCGCAATGATGCAACGTTTCAAGGGATCAACACTCTTTCTCAAGCATGCGTGTTCGTAGTATCCTTCCCTTTAAATACCCTTTTTCTTTTTTTTTTTTCTTCCCTTTTTCCTCCTTAACCCTTTCCTTCCTAAACTATTTTAAAAACATTTTAAAAATCAGTTCTTCATTGAGACCATTAGGGCTCTTAGAATCTAATGATACTATCCAATATGTTTCTTTTCTTAACAATTGTATCTTATTCTGTTCTGCATTGCTACCTTGATACAGATGCGATGCTTTTATTGATTGTATGAAAGTATGTCGTTTTTGGAATAATTTTCCTAATATACGGGTCCACCTTTGTCATATTGAATTGTTTGCACTATACCATTACCACATTTCAACACCACATGCATATTAAGCCATTATACCTGTTACCTATCAGTGAATAACCCCACAAATAAAAGTGACTACACAATATAACCATCCTACTACATAGTGACAGAATAATACCAGCATGCCATAACCACGTTTTTAGTCAAAAGTCTGTTCTAGTCAAAGTTTTGTGATTTGAATGACATATACGCTAAATGCATTCAATTGAATAACATTATATTTGCATATTGATAGAAAAGTGTGCTGAAAGATAAAAAAAGCAGGAAAAAACAGGTGCACCTCATGTTATGTTGTAAACATGATCAACAATAATGGGAGGATAACGCAAAACCTTTCACCTGGATCAGTTGTACATAATGACACAACTCATATACAAGTATTGCAGGAGTATTGTAAGCCAAGCCGCCAGGTTCCGTATAAATCTGGAGGATCCTCTGCACACTAGGTAAGCCAGCTGGTGAAGCAATGCAATAAATGTAGCACAAACAGACATTTGGGCACTAAATATAGAAGCTGGAAAGAGTGCTCAGGCTTGAATCAAATTTTCAAAAGGAATTGGCTCAGACCTGAGGAAACTTGTCAGAGAACAAGCGAAACGCGTAGTGCTTTAGTAGATTTTAATCTGTTTTGTTTTATTTGCTTTTTTAACATTAAATCTGGCATATTATATTTGGAACAAGAGTCCTAGTTCCTAATGTGTCGGTTTTTAATACAATGTATATAGCCAATTCCTTTTGAAAATTTGTTTCAAGCCTGAGTGCTCTTTCCAGCTCTTATATTCTTGGTACATTTACATCTTGTACGTAACCAAAACTGAACTAATCATATCTAACTCTAGCAACCTAGGTTATACAATTCTACCCTTATACGCTAATGGTTTGCATGCGCGACTTCTTTCCTCCTCCCGAACCCGTTTTGGATAGGACTGCCCTGCCATACCCCTTTTTCCAAAAGAACCCCCCGTCTTCTCTGATATTTATTCACTTGAGGCGAAGCATCACTGTATCTAATAAGTTGGACCTGTTTTTTCCCCCTCATTCTCCTATTACCGGCTGCTCACCTAACATTTGTCTGCCTAAATACCATGTGGTCAGCCCAAAACATGTTTTCACTCTTCTCCTAGTGTCTTCTGGCAAAGTGTTTATAAATGTGCCCCCACAAAGAAAAAAAATTCCTTACCCTCGCCTCTTTATGTGCAGCAGCCTCCACCCAATCCATTTGCATCAGGTAATTGAGCTTATCCCAGAATATAGTAAAGGTCGGGGCCTTGGGTGGTAGCCATACTTGCAAAACTGCTTTACGGGCAGCTGCTGCTGTTATATGTAGTAATCTCCCCTCCCGTCTAGATAATTTTTGTCCCACCCTATCTACAAAGCTAAATATTGCCCACGAGTGGTGCGGTGTAAAAGAGAGGTGCAAGGTATACTTTATGTAGACTATCACCTGTTCCCAGTATTCCCTGCTTTCCGGGCACTCCCATAGACAGTGATATAAGTCGGCTGCACCCGATCCACACTTGAAGCACTGGTCCGTTGTGAATCTCCCCATTCGATGTCCCCTCAAGGGTGTGAGATAAGCATTGTGTATTATTTTAATAAACATCTCCTGATATCTAGCAGCTGGCAAATACTTGTAAGCGTCTTGTAACGCCTCCAGTATCACTGGTGGCGTCAAAGAGGCATCTCTAGCCTGCCATTTAGTCAGACTATAACCGTTTGATCATAGTCACATCATCAAGGAGATTTTTTAAAAATTTACTGACAAATGTGCTTTTCCGAGGGTGGGTACAGCAGCGTACTTCAAAATCAATCCAATCGCTGACTTAAGTGTTGTGTCATTTTGGGTGGCATAGCTTGCCGTCAGGTAATTTAAAGAAGGGAGTTGGTCGTTTGATATTTTTTTGCAAGTCTCGAAGGAAAAAGTAATTGTTTGGGTCCTATGTATCAATGACGACTTTGATGCACGCCCATTGCATGCCAAATTCTGCGTGTTATGTGGTTTGCCCTCTTGAAATCCGGTTTTTACATTAAGGGAAAGGGATAGGGAGTAGTCCATTCAAGTGCTTGTGTTCCGGATTTTCGCCTGCCCGCCTAGGGCACGCAATGTTTGACCCATCTGTGGTGATAATCGCCAAAGGGAAGATGAACAAAATTAAGGAGGGAAATGTGGGGAAGGTTAAATTTGGTCAAAACCTGCATCTGGAAAATACTCGAACGGTCCAATCGCCAAAAACCGACCCAACGCCCAAATTGTATAACTAATTTAGGGAATCCCACCCCTCCATTAAATTTGTGTTGAGTAGGGGGAAAGGGGGATGGGCGCTATTTTTACCGTCCCAAAAAATAACCTAAACGGGGAAATTAAAAATTTCTCCCCCCAGGGCGCAAATAAATGGGGAGCATGGAAAGATTAAATAGGCGAGGGAACCCACTATTTTGATGAGTTTTACACCTTCCAAAAAAAGACAGCGGGATTTTGGGACCATCCCTCATGGTTCCGAGAGTTTCCCCAGTTTAACATCCTGTTCTTCTTATATAAATTCGGGGTTTTTCTGGTAAACCACACCCCCAAATATTTTAATTTCATTTTTACACCACCCGGATTGTAGCGATATAGCCCTACCGAAAAGCCGGGCCCGGGAGCATCCCTCACATTTATCGACGTTGAGGTGTAGCCCAAATGCTCCCTTTTCCATCCACCTCAAGTAGGGGCCATGTCTGCTTAGGGTTATTATCTTTGGAAAAGATCGTCCGCATAGGGGTGATCTTTATGTCCCAAGTGAGAACAAATTCCCCGGTAAAGAGGGGCGAGAGTGGGTACAAAGGGGGGCAAAAGATAAAAAAAAAAAACAGAGGCAACAGTGGCACCCCTGTTTAGCTCCCTAAAAGGACAATTACCGGGGAGATTTTTTATTAATAGTAAGGAAATAGTGGAGTTAAATGCAAATATTTTTACAAAATTAGAAAAGGCCCCCAAACCCCGCGACAAAGGGGGGCTTAAAAGGCCAGGGGCATTTGTCAAATTTCCTTTTCCGCGTCCGGCTGAGGGCAGGATAGAGGGTGGCCCCTTCCCGGCCGCTTATAGCCGCCACAGGTTTCGACATTTTTTGTGGAATGCTATTTGGGAAAAACCCTTTTGTAGGATGGATAATTTGAGGCAAGAGATTTTGTATCTAAGGCCAGAATTTTTGCCAAAATTTTATGTCCTTTTTTTATTAAGGATATCGGCCTGTAGGAGGGCCCGCAGGGTCTGATCCTTTGTGGCTTCAGGAGTAGTATGGTTTTGGAGTCTGAAACAGTCCCCTCCCCCCGACCTTCCCCATATATATCATGTACAATTTCGTGAGAAGGGGTTAGTAATTCGAGATTTTGGTTTTAAAAGAACTCAGCCGAATATCCATCAGCCCTGGGGACTTCCCTTTGCCAATCCCCCCGAACCCCATGGACCTCCTCCTCGTAAATTGCAGCCCCGTTGTTACCTTTTTGCGCCCCGTATACTCGGCCCCTACTCAAAGAGTCTAGAAAGGATGATATTTTTTTGGGTGTCATAGGGATCAGCACATATGGGGGTTCATAAAAATCTAAAAATTTCCTGCTCTATTTCTCGGGGCTTGTTATATCTCTCCGAGATTTTATCGCCGAGGGGGGTCTTGCCTGCCAAGGTTTTTTAATATTTGCTAAAAGTGGAAAACCCCCTTTTACTTCCCCCATCGTAGAAATTGTTTTTTTTTTGAACCTGAATTTTGGGGTTTAGCCTTCCCTGGAGAAATGTATGAAGCAATTGTTTGCCGCCAAAAATTTTTTTTTATTATCTAACTAGGGGTTTAAAAAGAATTTATTTTGGAGGGCCGAAGGTTTGAATGCAGGGGTTCTGGAACTTTATTTTGGCTCCCGCGTTTCAGCTTACGTAACGATGATGTGTCCTCGATACGCCTTCGCTGTTGACCACAGCAGAGGGTTCCTTGCGCGTAGGCCGCGTTGTCTTCCAAAAACTGCACCCAATGTACCCGCAGAAACTCCCTGAAGTCATCTGACTGACTTAAATATCCCGGAAATCTCCATCCTTGAGACCTCGGGAGGAGTAGTCTGCCCCCCTCTGTCACGTACACACTCACCCGCACGTGACTGGGGGACCACTGCAATGGGGGAAAAACTTATATCCACTCGGCTCATTAATTCAAAAGGAGAAATCAAGCATAAATCGTACCCCAAGACAGTTTCCGCCCCCCTCCAAAAAAACGGCCACCACCTTCCTTCAATAACCAAAAAGGAATCGCCGGAAGGAAACTGATTTTAACGATACCAAAAACCCGTAAAAAAATACTCAACTCACTGCCTCCAGCAGTTACCAAAAAAAAGAAAAATACACCCCTTCAAGGAAAAGGGTCCGTGCAAAAGAATTAAGTATTACTGATAACTTTAATTAAAAAAATTTTCAGTGCTTACAGAACAAAATATATAACAAAACGTGACACACATCAAACAGTTATGAAAAATAAAAAGGAAAAATGCATAGAAAGGTTTCACACTTTCAATTTTTTTAGATCCAAGGGTTTGAAATAGGGAAAAGGAACACAGCTCAATTTGAAATTGACCCCGCCAACATGAAAAAAAGAGCAGCCTCTGGCAAATGTCTTATAGGGGGCCAAACTCCTTCCAGGTTCTCTCCTCCTTTCTCATAACTGCCTACTCTTACTGGCTGGGATTATTGGAGGAGGGGGGTGTATACATAATTGTCTGAGGGGGTTATGCGTACAAACGCCACTAGGGGGCACTTATGGACTGCACTTCTGCTGGGAGCCGGGTCAATGAAAGTTTTATTGGGTGGGGGGGTTTCATAGTTCATCAGGTTTAAATCAGGTATCCGGGACAGCTGTATATACAATCCTGGGCCATAAAGCGCAATTAACCCATGGTATCTAAACAGTTCCGTAGTTAAACAGTAAAAGGGGCTGGGGGTGAGGGCTCTGCAGACCCAGGTAGGGATTCCTTTTCAGGGGGAGGTGAGGGGGGTTTTTCACAATCTAAGCTGCAGGATTTTTAAGGACAATCCAGAAATTTAAGCAATGGTTTAATGAACAAATCAGAATACATTTAATTTTCAATGTTTTACATAACACCCACCGTGATCGTTATGGGAGCATGATCAGAAACCGCGATAGGTAGTATGTCTGCATCTATAACTGCGTGATACAGAGAAAGACACCAATTGCCAGGTCTATGCGTGAAAATGGTGCCGTGAACAGCCGATAAATGTGTGGGATCTCGATTTTTGGTTGACCGCTTCCTCCATAGTCAAAGAAAATAAGTTTGGCCATCAGATCATTCCGGGGGAGAATCACTTGTCAGGCCTCTTGACTGAGCCTGTGGTCTGTCTAGATAGGGGTTGGGAAACCGGGCTTTAAAAGGGTCGCCCATTAGAATAAGATTAGAAAATTTTCGAGTTTTTTAGAAAGGTGACCACATCGTAAAGGAACCCCTTTGTTCCCCATACATGGGCCATATACATTTAGTAACGTGTAATTTGTATTGGTATTTTCACCTTTCATATAAAGGAACCCCCCCTCTGGGTTTGAGTATTGTTTCTTTCTAAATTGGACCAAACCCCTTTAAAATAGATCGCGACACCCCTGGATTTAGATTTATAGTTAGCTAAAGCTGGGCGATCTGCCACGGGGCTCTGATCGGGGGGAAGAAACTTGTCCTGTTGCCAATGCGTTTCCTGCAGGAAAAACACATCAGCTTTCGCACGTTTCATATGGGTCAGGATTTTTCTCCTTTTCTCTGGAATATTTAATCCCGCCATGTTCCAGGACATAAACTTAACTTGTGGGGCAGGCAGGTAGTCCGTGCTTCCTACTATTGGCACACTCATCCTGTATCACGCCATAGCAGCATTAATGGCGAGATTTTTAGCACTAGCATGAACCAAAGAGGCGTCCCAGCGAGCGCCTTCGTGGTTCTTCCCCAACGGTAGGGAGGGGGTCAGACCACTCTCAGAAGTCTGCAACACCGAAAATCCAGTAAGGAAATAAAGACAGTAACCTTGTAAATTGTAAACCTTGGCATACACTAACTTAAACCAAGACAAAATTAGAAACTGAATAACAGCTCCTATATTCTCTGCAAAAATGGCTGTTTGGGCTACATTTATTGCATTACATTTGCATATGTCGCTCATTGACTTCAATACAAAAAAAGGTGCTTTTTTTGCGAGGCACAAAAACGTAAAAGATTATGCTTTTCGGAACCTAAAAAAATATATGAACGTAAAGCGAGTCGAACGTATTCAAAGGGATGATCTTTTGAATTCACGTTTCATCATTATAGTCTATGGATGCATCAAGCAATATTTTACAATACTGTTTTTGGGTATCAAAATGTGTATGTTTGACGTAAGCAATA
Organism: Phyllomedusa bahiana; assembly: GCA_025379985.1. Taxonomy (NCBI): domain Eukaryota; kingdom Metazoa; phylum Chordata; class Amphibia; order Anura; family Hylidae; genus Phyllomedusa; species Phyllomedusa bahiana. The sequence continues at coordinate 30,828 of JAODAL010003803.1, read as the reverse complement.
AACATCATGTGAACTGGCCCTAAGATGTTTGGAGGCTTATCATTTTAATAGCAATTTCATATATTTTAATGAAAATTTCCAAAATCTATTTTTATGGACCAATTTAGTTCTGAAGCATCTTTGAGGTCCCATATATTGGAAATGTCCATAAATCACCTCCATTTTAAAACTTTACTGTTTTTAAAGTATGTTAAACTGCATTTTGAAAATGTGTTAACCCTTTATATTTTTCAAAGGACATATAGGAAAGTGAACTTCCACAAAAATGTTTTGTACAGAATTTTAATCACAAAAAACTTCACTTTTTATACTGATTTTTTACAAATAGCCAATATTAGCCCTAGTATGTTACTTGATTCAAGCACGGTGCTCAGAAATGGAGATGCATCCTATAGATTTTGGGGCCTCATTTAACGTATTTAAAGGGGATGTATCGCTTCTTTAGTTTGGCTGATTCATACTGCTCTCAGCTTCTCAACTCTAGAAATGCAGGGGCATTTTTTCCCCGCCCCAGCAGGGTGAACATCATCCCCCCTTCACTGTTCATGCTGGCTCCCGAGAATCCCCCCCCCTGAGTCCACATGTCACTGTGACTCTCCCTATCAGTCCTATTTTGTAAGAGCTGTATACATACCACAGGCTGCATTCAATCTAGACTGAGCACTGATCTCTTCTCCTCTCACACCTAGAGATTTGTTACAGTTGAATCCAGCTTTCTATTAACGGCACAGATCTCCCTTCTATGCAGGGGTAGGGCAGGGATCAACACAAAATTGTGCTGTTTTCTGATTATAAAAGCCCTGCACTGTTATTCTGTTTCTTCTGGCTGTGCAGAGTGAAAATGTGCCGGTCCCTTACTTTGAGTGAAAGACAGGAATGCAAGCTCCGTGAATACAGCCGACCGGGGGCTGAATAGAATGTAAATGAGCTCTCGGCTAGTGAAATGCAAGGAGAAGGGAACCGACCAGCACTGGATATCAGTGTAAACAGAAACAGAAGATAAGGGATCCTGTGATAACAAGACAGCTTTGCTAATGACATCCAATTGCAAAGTTGCTTGTATTCACTGTCCCCTTATTCTGGAGACCATTTAATGAAATGATACAACCCCTTTAATGGTAAAATTTAGGTTTTGTGTTTTTTTTTTTTTGTACTGTAAATATTTTTTTCTACAGTATTAGTTTTTTTTATCACTTTATGGCTGTTACAATACATTAAAATGCATCACTATACAGCAATGTATTATACCTAGGCCCTGCTTCTGTACATGACAAACTCTAAATTCATTATTTTACCTTCAGCTTCTTTGGTAACCATTATCACCCTCAGAGTGGTACAGATATTGTACAAAAGTCCCCTCCTTCAAAAACACCTGGGTGCTGCAATCTCTATTGACCACAGCATCTAAAGGGGTTAACAATAGTGATTGAAGCTAGCTGCAGAAAACATATAGCTAAAAAAAGCTAATAGTGACTAAGATAGAAAGGTGACAGAACTCAGTGTATCACAGCTTGCTGTATATAGGGATGAGTAGCTCTATACCGCTCGTAGTGCCTATGCTAATTCATGTCAGCAGCACCAGAACTGAACCATGGTGCAGTGGAAGAAGATTTTCTGGTCTGCTAAATCACATTTTTATTGATAACATGTGGATGCCCAAGTGCATGTGTGTTGCTTACCTGGGGAAGAGATGGCACCAAAATGTACTATGGGGAGATGGCATGCAATCAGAGGCAATTTGATGTTCCAGGCAATGTTCTCGCCTTGGTTCTTGGTATTAATCTGGATATTACTTTGACATATTCCACCTTCCTAAACATTGTTGCAGACCAAGTGTATATTAAAGGGGTTTTATCAATACATACTTTTGTAGACTTGAGCTGTTTCTATCTTTTTCAGCTTCAAATCCAGGGGCGAGTCTCTCTACCCTGTATGAGTGTTTCTCCTCCAAGGAAGCGTATCTCCCCTCATTGAAGAGTTGTGACATCATCATTCTGTGTGAAGGAGTGTAAGGGAGAGGACATGACAATTCTGCAAACCTCCTGCAATGTTCTCTTGTCTGTAGAGCTGTCACCTGCCTCCCAGGCTTCACAAGCTCCTTGTAACCAGAACCCCTGCATTGCTGTAACCAGAACCCCTTCATTGGTGTAAGCAGTTATACACACAGCCTGAACTGTTGAAACAAATGTGAGGAATGCACTCTGCTCCCCCCTCAATTATCTGGCAGGAGGTAGAGCAGACTGTATAAGGCTGTTATATGGGGGAGCACAGGGTATAAGGCTGTGTTAAATGAGAGGAAAGTGAATCTAACAACTAGAGATTCAGTAATTGCCCCAATCCTTTACATAGAGTCATCACTGGGAGGTGAGTATAGAGAGAAGCTGAGACAGCCTTCATTGTACACACACAGCCCTCTTAGACAGTTCATTCCACTTTTGTTTTCCACAGCTCAGAGGGGAATAAGCACAGAATTCAGGCAGCCATTAACAAAAAAGGGGGCATGTCCCATCCAGCTGCTGCAGAAATCACTATAGATGCACAGAATAGCTCAGATCTGCTATACTTAGTGACTTGGGTAATGCAAACCAATTGCAAAAATGCTTATTTTGACTGTCCCCTTCATTTGAGATCTGATCTTTGTATCTAGAAAACCCCTTAAATTTTATTTTTTTTTTCTAGTTTCAGATGCATCAGTTCAAGATGGATAGCCTACACCAGCTGGGAAAATGCCCGATGTTGCAGGGGCCGTTAATAAATCTAATTTTTTCAGAGCTAAAGTGTTGTGTGGATGATTTTCACCAACCACAGGTTTGTTTCTCTGATTTTATTAATTCATAAGGCCATTATTTACCACAGTTTAGAAAATCTAATCTTTATTTGCTTAAGTATGCTTATTTACAGATGACAGCTAATAAATTTATGACCAGTGGGGGGCTGACAGCTGGGACACTAAGCAATTAAAATATGGATGTTCTAAGTTCCCCATATGAATGAAGCAGCTATCTTATGTGCACATTTCTGCTTTATTCACTGTCTTTAAGACTTTCAAATATAGTTCCATCAGTCACATAGACAATGCACCATTCATACTAGACACTCAAGGTTTCGTGATCAATGAGGGACCCTACGAAATATGTAAAACAAGCTATTCTTCAAAGCAAACTCTCATCTCAGGATGCTTAAAAGTAGCTTAAAACTTTATATGGAAGGGATGTTACCGGTTAAAGAAAGAAATTAAAGGTAAAATTACCCATAGCCATGGCAGGATCCCTGCAATGACATGAAGTCTGAGTCGGGATCTAATCACAAGGTCAGTAGCTTTTAAGATGATTTTCTGGGTAGCTGCTATCAAGAAGTCTCTTAGAAATTATAGGCCATCACTCTAAATATTATTGAGTTACATTCTGTTGTCTACACAGATGTTGTTTGTCTTGCCTACTTGTTAAGCTTGTCTCAGAAGGCCCAAGATCTTTATGAAACTGACACAAGGAGAAAGCATTGTAAAATTAATGTTGCATAACAATTCTATGAAAATGTGAGAAGTGATAACTGTAAGGCCATATTCACACGGCTTATTTCGCAACGGATTTCCAGCCGTATTTATGGCCGCAAATCCGTTGTGAAATCAGTTACAAACAAGTAACTGGCCGTTTTACAGTGATTTTAATGGGAAATACGTGTCGTCGTTCAGACGACACTTATTTCCGTTCCGGATTGCGGCCGCGGATTGCGGCCGCGGATTGCCGCCGCAAAACGGCCGGAAAAACAATGTGCATGTGAATTATTTCCCGACGGATTCACCACCTATAATGATTGGAGATGGTGAATCCGTCGGGAAATCAGTTACAAATACGTGCCACACTTAGGCCATGTTCACACGGCTTAAAATGGGCCGTATTTCGGTCCGTAATTACGCGCCGAAGTGCGCCAATTACGGGCCGAAAACGGCCCATTCATTACGGTAATTCACAGTTCTCATAGAGAACTATGGATTACGTCTCCTCTCCCCGCCCGGCGAAGCCGCCGGGCGGGGAGATAATTGACATGTCACTTTCTAGCGGCGTATACGCGCCGCTAGCAGTGATAGTCTATGGGCCGGCGAAGTGCCGGCCCCCTGCTTACTCCCCCGCTCCCGCCCCGCCCCCGTCCACACGGCGTAATTGCGGGGCGAAATTCCGCCCCGCAGTTAAGCCATGTGAACATAGCCTTAGTGAAGCTTATTTGAAACTGATTTGCAACTGATTTCGGAACGTATTTACGATCGGCAATCCGATGTAAATACGTTCTGAAATAAGCCGTGTGAACATAGCCTAAGACAAGCATATAATGTTAGCATCTGATTTATAGGAAAAAGTTATTATTTGCTTATTTTCATTATTATATATTTATCACCTATCCTGTGGATAAGTAATAAATATTATTGGTTGGTCAACCCCTTTAATTCCTTAACGACCTTGGACATATCCATACGTCCAGGTCGTTTGGGGGTTAACACACCTGGACGTATGGATATGTCCTGGGGGTCGTGCGAACTCTTAAACAGAGTTCGCACTATCGCTGCTGTATGTCGGCTGTGGCTGCTGTCTCCCACCAGATAGTCCAGAAGGGATAAAGTACCTTCCGGCCTGTCTGTGACGTCACCATGCCTGGCAGTGCCCTGTGGGCATGGCCGGGCATTGTGAGTGACAGTTGCCATAGAAACCAGTACACAGCAATAAGCTGTGTATTTATTTCTATTGTAAAAGTTATTTTCCCCATGGGGAAAAGTAAAAAAAAAGGTGAAAAAACAGTAAAACACAAACAAGAAAAATAAAATTAAAACACGTACTCTGCCCTTTTCCCCTTTACAAACACCCCAAAAAAGATAAAAAATAAAGTACACATATCTGATATCGCCACGTGCGTAACGACTTAGCATATAAATCTGTCATGTTAATTAACCCGCATGGTAAACGCCGTAAAAACCAGATTAAATAGTATTACATAGTAAAAGCCTGATCTATTAAAATATAAAATTATATGATACAGAAAAACAATACCAACACAATTTTTTTTTTTTCTGGTCCCTTTTTGCATCACCCCAAAAATTGGAATGAAAAAAGATGAAAATTTGCAGCTATCCTAAGATGATACCAATAAAAACTATGGGCGACATGTATGAATCTCACCACGTCGGGGCGCACCTTTCCGCCGGTTTTCCGGCGAAATCTGCGCCTGATTTAGGGTCGGCGCTGGGGCGCGCTTATAACTTTCCATGTAAAGTCCGCCGTTGCCTCGCCAGTGTTTGAGGCGCAGTGCGGGACTTTAGGCGCAGTGCGGCGCTGGCCCATGATTCGCCGCCCGAGGTAGTGCACTCATACATGTGGGGGAAAAGTCCGCCTCGCCATTTGTGTGGGGCGCAGTGCGGGGACTGAGGCGCAGGGGCGGCGCTGCCCCTAAAGATTTCGCCGTCCGAGGAGGTGCACTCATACTGCGGGAAAAGTTTCCTGCCCTCCCCAGGTTGTGGGGCACAGTGCGGGACATGGGCGCAGTGCGGGGATGCGCCTCACATGTATTTTGATTCGAGACAGGCTGGAAAACAGCGATAAATCATTAAAGATGTGTGGGGGGAGTATGAATCAAAAAATCGCCTTTATAAAGGCGGAAAACATTCTCAGAAAAGAGTTCAAACCTCAAAAATAAAAAAGAATAAAAAAAAATCACTTTCCAATATCCGGGAAATACAGTAATTCAAATTCTGAAAGCTATTCTCATTGGTTGGCAGAAACCGGCCAATCAGAATAGGAGCGACATTTGAACCATTAAAACCTATGGAGACTATTGACAATCAGAATCAAAGGCGGGACAGTTCAAAATACAGTAAAAATGCGGGAAAAGAGCTGATTGGCTGAGCTAGCGGGGGCTTGGCTATCCCAACCAATCAGAATAGGAGCGACAAGGACCCATTATAGCCTATGGAGAAGTTTGTATCAATCAAAATCAAAGACGGGACAGTTCAAAATACAGTAAAGATGCAGAAAAGAGCTGATTGGCTGAGCTAGCGGGGGCTTGGCTATCCCAGCCAATCAGAGCGCGAGCTACTTCTCCCATTGTAGTCTATGGAGAGATCGGCGCAATGAAATCTCGGCTCTCAGCGCCGTGCGGCATGGAGTATGATTAATAAAAGCATTTTTATTAGTTGTAAAATATTCTCTGAAAAAGAACTCATTCTATAAACATAAATCAATTCTATCCCGAACAACGCATTTGTCGCCGAGACCGGCGCTACATCGGGAATTGCAATAGAAAGAATTGCCGGGAAATACAGTAATTCAAATTCGGTACGCTATTCTGATTGGTCGGCATAAACCAGCCAATCAGAATAGGAGCGACAGTGGCCCTTCTAACCTATGGAGGAGAATTGACCAATCAGAATAGGAGCGACAGGGACCCATTCTAACCTATGGAGAAATATTGACCAATCATATCAAAGCGGGGACAGTTTCAAAATACAGTAAAAAGGCAAAAAAAAGAGCTGATTGGTTGAAAATGGGGGGGCTTTGTCCAGCTTAGCCAATCAGAGCACGAGCTACATTTTCATAGAGTTCTATGGGAAAAGAAATGCAGAGCGAGCTCTGTTTGTGATTGGCTAAGTTAAAAGAGGCGCAGTTATTTGGACCAATGGGAGAGCGAGCGACGCTCCTATGGGTTTTCTAATGCAATCTGAAATAAAACTGTACATGGCCGAAATCAAATGATAATACTGCCGAAGTTGTCCCGATTTGTATATAAAATTAATAATAATAAGGGGGTAAATAAAAAAAATAATTCAATAAAATCAGGTTTATTTCTTTATTTTCGTTAGCCAAGGATCAATAGTATTGGTGTAACAAAAATAAAGAAATAAACAGGATTTTATTGATTTAATATTTTTTTCGCTCTCCCACTGGTCCAAATAACCGCGCCTCTTTTAACTTAGCCAATCACAGAGCTCGCTCTGAATTTCTTTTCCCATAGAACTCTATGAGAAAGTAGCTCGCGCTTGATTGGCTAAGCTGGACGAGCCCCCGCCGCTTCAACCAGTCAGCTCGTTTTTCGCCTTTTTACTGTATTTTGAACTGTCCCGCCTTTGAATTTTGTTTGGTCAATATTTCTCCATAGGTTAGAATGGGTCCCTGTCGCTCCTATTCTGATTGGCCCAGAAAGCCAAGCCCCCGCTAAGCTCAGCCAATCAGCTCTTTTCTGCATTTTTACTGTATTTTGAACTGTCCCGCCTTTGATTCTGATTGGTCAAAAGTTCTCACATAGGTTTTAATGGTTCAAATGTCGCTCCTATTCTGATTGGCCTGGTTTCTGCCGACCAAATGAGAAATAGCTTTCTAATTTGAAATTATGTATTTCCGGCAATTTCAATATCCTAATTCTTGATATTGCGTGTTCTAGATTTTTGGAAAGTGTATTTTTTTTTTTATTATTATTTTTGAGGTTTTTGGGTCTTTTTCTGAGTATTTTTTTCCGCCTTTATAAAGGCGTTTTTTTTTTTTTGGAATCATACTCCATGCTGCCGGAGCGGAGCCCCGAATTTCTGTTGCGATCTTCTGTATGCTTCCTCTCATTTTCCCGTTCTGTTCACTTGCCTCCCCCGGAGCATTTAGACCAAATAAACCCAGGTCCGACTCGCGTTTTTTTTTGAAAATCCCTCGGAGTTTTCGAGCGCCCCGCGTCCCGCCCGGAAGCCTACACCGCGCCCCCCCACGCCCTTTGCCCGCCCCTTCATCGGGGCAGCTAAAAAGTGGCGAACGCTGCGCCAAACCCTGCATCCCTACTCCGACAGGGGAATTCGGGGGGAGGCGCGGTTACTCCAAAAAAACAGGGGCGAAAAGCCCTTTTATACATGTCGCCCTATGTTTTAGCCTGCGATGAATGAACCCTCTCTGGTCCATGGATGGTAAAATAAAAAAGTTATTGGTTGCAAAAAATGGCCCAGCATCGTAAAGTTAAAAGTACTACACCATAATGAAAATTTTAAAAATGTGGTGTCGGAAGAATCGTAGTGACCTAGAAAGTAAATATAACATTTCACTTGAACTGCACAGTGAACACCATAAAAATAAAAAAATACCATAAAAAGGCAAATGTGTTTTTTTTTCAAGTTCCCCTACAAACCCAATTTTTTGGGGTTTTGAAAAATGTCTTGGTCTAAGACTTTCTTTTTTGCCCATAGCAACCAATCAGGCTCCCCTTTTTTTCCTATAGTGCTTGAATAAAAGAAAGGGGAGCGCTGATTGGGTTGCTAAGGCAAAAAAAGAAAGTCTTGGCTGTTCACAGGCTTATTTGGCGCGGATTGGGCGTACGCGAAAGGATTTTGGGTTCAGTACGTCTCAAAACCTCCCTGTCTTACGGAATTCCCCGTTTTCATAGAGAATGGGATTCGTCGCTCCTCCCCCCTCGGCGAATCCAAGGCAGGCAGCTCCCCCGCCGCACCCCCCCGGGCCCCAGCCCTTATTCAAGCCGTATTGCGGGCGGGATCCGTCCCGCAATTACGGCTTGAATAAGCCGTGTGAACACGGCCTTAGCCCTAGACAGTTTTCATACATGAGGCCCTACAGAAAACAATCAGAATTTCACTATTTAGCTCTGTAGCTGTGTTAAGGGAAGCAGGTGATATGGAGCATTACACCACAAAATCAAACCAGTATTAACATACGAGGTAGAATCCTGATACTGCCTACAGTGCTAATACTGCCAGTACCATTCCCATTCTGATCACTGGTGCTTGCTTTAAGTAAATAGCTGCTACTAACTTTACACTAGTGCCCATAAGCTTTTAGCTTTGTTCCTGTTTATATGCATTCCTATTTTTACTAAAACTCTGCTCATGCCTTATATAATACTAATAATTATAATAATCTTTATTAATATAGTGCCAACATAATCTGCAGCACTTTAAAATTTAGGGGGTATAAGTACAAACAAAAACGAACATAATACAGAAAAAGCTACTTACATATCAAACACAAGGTGTGAGGGCCCTGCTCACAAGAGCTTACAATCTATTAAGGTGTATGGGTGAGACGCAGGGTGAGAAGTGCTCAGTTTACACAATGGTCCAGCCATGTTATATAATTAAGGGGTGATTTACATAAAAAGTGGATAAACCTGCCACCCAGACCATACATCTATATACAGATAAGTGCCTGTGAGTGCTGAAGTGCAGGAGCAAGGGTGACAAAAAGGGGGGTGTGTGTGGACAGAAAAAAGCTGGGCTGTGTAGCATTAGGGAAATCAATCTTTATGTGATAGGCACTGCCTAAGTAGATATTATTTCTCGGGACACCTTAAAGCTTTGCGGGGTTTGTGATGTTTGTGCCTGATCGTAAACTTACATAAATTCACTTTTGAAATAGGCAGTTTTTGAGGTGTTAGAAAATTATACTTGAAGTAATCTTTTTAAAGTTTCAGTTGTTAAACCACTAATAATTTTGAGGAATTATTAAATGTACTTTGACATGTAAGAAATAATTAAACTACTATTTGTTTAGTAATAATTTAAAATCACAAACAAACATTCTTCAATTGAAAACAAAAAAATACATGCATTCAGTTCCAACTGAGCTGTTTCTAGTAAACCTTCAGGACTCATTTTTCACCTTTGGGAAATACTGCCATTTAATATGAAACATAATGAATGCATTGAAAGTTGGCTAATAAATAAAACATTCTTATCCTTGAGTTTTGTTGATTTTATTATGCTCAACATGTAATAGCTGCAAATGAGAATTTTTATTGGCGGTTTCAATAATGTCAGATCACAAAATCTCAATTTTCTCTATCTCAAGCATTTCTTCAGATCCAACATTTATCTTATGTGAAGTGCATCCTATTTTTTTCCACTGAAATCCATGCTTTCATGTGAACAAAATATGTTTGCAACTACGGAAAGCTAAAGTTGCATAACTTTTTTTTTTTTTCTTTTTTGAGGCATGAGTTCATACAATACTGTACCATTATGATATTCCAAAATGTACACTCCCAAAATTGCAAATAGCTGTTTATTTCTGTGCTTTTTTAATTTATTTTACAGATATAGCATTAACTATCTAACTGGCATAGATTGAATTGTTTGTCAACAATATATAAAATATCCCTTGCTGTAATGTAAAGAGAATGTATAAACATTTTTATTTTATTTCTGAAAGTTTAGTGGAAAAAAATCTAGAATTTATTTTCAAAAACTGTTAGTCAAGTCTTTGTAAGTGTTTAACATTTGCTGAATAAATAAAACCACAGATATGGCTATGTATATAATTAATAAGGGTGCTATGTCTATGTATATAACAATGACACAATAATCCAAAATGCAGGTGAATCATAGAAAATCTGTGCAACCCTATCTAAAATCATAACTTTCCTTATACATGAAGCATATACAAAAGGTTCAGAAGTTAAAAACTCTGAAAAGTCATATAGTATTAACATGCAATCCACATCAAGAATATTCATGGGATTAACCCATCCATCATATGACGTATGTTTTAAGAGGCATACTGATGTGTGTGTATGTGTGTGTATTATATATATTATATTATAATATATATATATATTTATATACTATATATTTATATATATATATTTTATATATTACATAGACATGGCAAAATTGTTATTATTCATATTTTGGGTTATAATTATTTAACCCGACATATGATGTATGAGTGCGTAAGGAACTACATAGCCGTCGGGTGTTTGCTGCTAACTGCAGCTAAAACTCGGCGGTTACAGTGCGGGTTGGTGCCACCTCCATGCTGTTTAACCCCTTAGATGCCGCAGCAATGATGGCCGCGGTGACTTAATCACCGTTCCTCACTTCGATTGGCGCATCCATGGCGAAATCGCAGGCTCCCGATCGGTTAACATGGCAGCTGGAAGCCTTGTGAAGGCTTCCATCGTCACTATGTTTTCTGTTTTAGTACTTCCTGCCCCTTCCTGCACTAGGCTGTACAAAACGATAGTGGTGAAATACCCTAGGGGAATTCAAAGTTAAAGTAATTAAAAGTAAAAAAAAATTAAAGTTTATATCACCCCCACCTGTTGCCATTTTACAAATAAAAAAAGTAAATAATAAAAAGTAACATATATTTGGTATCACCACGTCCGAAAAAGGCCGATCTATTAAAATATAACATAATTTATCCCGTACGCTGAACACCGTAGAATAAAAACAATTCCAAATGCTAAAACTGCGGTTTTTTTGGTCATTGGTTGAAATAAATTTAATTTAAAAAGTTGCATGTATTTCAAATAGGTACCAATAAAAGGTACATTTTAGCCTGCAAAAAAATGCCCCCTCACTCAAGTCTGTAGGTGTTAGTACAAAAAAAGTACCACAAGTGTCAAAAGTAGAAAATGTTTGACTTTTTTTACGGTACCAAAACATAACAAAAACTCTACATGTTTGGTATTGTTGGATTCATATCAACCTGTAGAATACAGATAACTCATCGTTTTTCCTGAAAATGGATGACGTAAAGGCAAAATACCCGCAAACATGACTTTTTTTCCCATTTTGCCATACTTAGAATCTTTATGTAGTTTCCCAGTATTTTCTATGGTATGACACCAATTAGAAAGTACATCTTGTCCTGCAAAATCAAATTCCTCATATGTCTATGTAGATGAAAAAATAAAGTTATGACTTTGGGGAGGCGGTTAGGGAAAACCGAGCATAAAAAAAAGCCTCGCCGTTAAGGGGTTAATGTTATAATTACTTGCCTTTACTTTTTAGTCTATAGTGCATGGCTTTTATAGTGCAAAAGAAGTAAAACAAAATAAATTGGTATCGATATAACCTTATTGACTAAGAGATTTAAGTTATCATAAAACAATGCCAGAATGTTTGTCTTTTGTTTACTCTGTCTCCCAAAAATAAAATAAAAGTGATTAAAAAGTTATATGTACCCAAAAAGAAAACTGCAAGTTATCCTGCAAAAAATAAGCAACAGCTCAATCCGGTCTTTTAACAGAAAAGTAGAAATGGTACAGGGACAATGTTACCTTGAGATAAGAGCAGTCGCTTGGTCCATTTTTTGCTTTGAGTTAAGATTGAAAAATAGCATATTATTTATACTGCATTGTGAACACTGTAAAAACAAAACCCCAAACACTAGAGTAGAGTATTTTCTTTTCGTTACCTGCCCCTTAAGAAATGAGTAAAAACCCCAAACTCATATCTTTGACACAAACCATAAAAAAGCCCTCATACAGCTATGGCAAAGGGGGAAAAAGCTATGGCTGTAGAAATCCTGAGATGTAAAAACAAAAAAAATGCTTGATTGTTAAGGCCCAGAAAAACCTGGTTGTTAAAGCTTACAATTACCTCTCCCTGCCTTTCCCCTTCTGCTGGCACATCCCTATTTGAAAGTAAAAGAAAGAAAACAGGAGACCAGAGAGACCCATCACTGGAACGGAAGTAGGGTAAAGTGAGAATAGGACAACCCCTTTAACAGTTAAACTTATTTATTTATTTTTTTTAAATGTGCTGTTCAAAAATGTTGTTCAAAAACGCCATTTGGGAGGCATCTACCCCTCTGTTATTTAGTTATACATATGCAATTAAGACACCACTTCCCAAAGACAGAACAATGGATTTTTAGACATTTTAAGAAATAAAACTAGATGAATTTCTTAGAACAACGAAACAAAACATCATAAATTAGTAGTGGATAAATCCATGTCGGAGACATTTAAAACACCAGAGGATTTATTACAAAAAAGATTAGCCAACTAGGGGAATAAAATTCCTAACTCAGGCATTAAGCCTAAGGGGCTAAGTTTGTTCAAAACCCCAGCCAGCAATTTGCATAGTACCTAATTTGATGTGATATTTCAAAACAAAATCTATTGTCACAGTTAATTTAGTCATTGAACAGAAAAAAAACATTTACAAGGGAACTAAAAAAATCATTACTTATATTTGTTCAAAGGTATTTACAAATATTTACATATTTTCGAAGAAGAAGAAATGCAATAAAGAAGGTTTATAAGAAGTTATATGCAAAATTATTTACCACAACCACCTAAACCACACAGTACACAGGTAAGGGGACCGAAGAAGCTGGACAAGGACAAACAGACAGTGTGCCCAAATGCTAGGGCCCCAAAGATGTCCCTGCCTACTAGCCAGTACGACACTATGCGGTCTGCAACAACTGGGCAATAATCCCTTCCTAATTGAGATGACACACTAAACAACGACCAGACAGACAAAATATAGAAAGGTGAGGAGGAAAGGGGTCAAAACCAGAGAGCAGTAAAGGTACAGAGACGAAAGCACTGGATGAGAGGAAATGAGGTCTTAATAACTGATTTCAGAGTCTGTTTCCAGGCCATGATTGGACCGGCCCTCTGACATAAAGACCACACAGAACACAGACAACCAAGAAAGAAACTTGAGTGGTAAGGGCAACTGTCACTCACCACTCAAGCAGAACGATCTGCAACCCTGAGAACCAGACGGGTGTGGTGGAGCTGTCTTTCACCCTCCTAGTCAGCACAGAATCAAACTTTCAGACAGTGCAAAGAACCTGCACAATACAGGTAAAATCATAACTAAAAACACGGTATCTGCCGTACCTTGCGGACAGAGGACCGCGCTGTGGCCTGCACCGGCACGGTCATAGCCATACCATTCCAAATGCAAATAAGTTTAAAACTTTCAGGTGTATTTTTAAGATCCAAACACATCAAGCTCAAGTCCAAATTGCCCCAGGACATTATGAATACACTAGTAAACATATAAAGAGACACATTCTATTCACCAATCAAAACTATACCAGTCTCAATTTCATTGTTTTCAACATTCACAGAGATCACACATATCATAAAAGACTAATAAGCTCACCAAATAAAACACAATACGCACATGTTTAACCAAAAACACCAAGCATGTCAGCATTGACACTGAATGATCCACAGGAGGCATTGGAGAAGGTCATGTGGTCAGAGAAGACCAAAATAGAACTTTTTGGTATCAACTCCACTCACTGTGTTTGAAGGAAGAAGGGTGAGTACAACCCCAAGAACCCTGTTCCAAGTGTGAAGCATGGTGGTGGAAGCATCATACTTTGGGGGTGCTTTTCTGCAAAGGGAACAGGACTACTGCACTGTATTGAAGGAAAATGGGTGGAGCCACGTATCAAGAGATTTTAGCCAACAACCTCCTTCCCTCAGTTAGAGCATTGAAGAGAAGTCGTGGCTGGGTCTTCCAGCAGGGCAATGACCTGAAACGCAAACACAGGGAAACTAAGGAGTGGCTCCGTAAGAAACATTTCAAGATTCTGCAGTGGTCTAACCAGTCTCCAGACCAGAACCCAATAAAAAATCTTTGGAAGAAGCTGAAACTCAATATAGCCCAGCGACAACCCTGAAACCTGAAAGATCTGGAGAAGATCTGTATGGAGGAATGGAACAAAATCCCTGCTGCAGTGTCTGCAAACTAAGTTAACTACTACAGGAAAAGTCTGACTTCTGTAATTGCAAACAAAGGTTTCTGTACCAAATATTAAGTTCTTTTTTTTCCATTGTAGCAAATACTTATTTCATTAAATAAAATGCAAATTAATTAATTAAAAACCATACAATGTGATTTTCTGGAGTTTTTATTTTTAGATTCGATCTCTCACAGTTGAAATATACCTACGATAAAAATTACAGACCTCTCCTTTCTCCTCTCTTTGTAGGTGGAAAAACTTGCAAAAACACCACTTTATCAAATACTTATTTTTTCCCACTGTATATATCCATGTTGAAAAATACATTTTTAAATATGATTAAAAATGTATAGAGAAATCCTATAGAGATAAATGCTAGAAAATTTGTAATCAGTAGGTGCTTTCATATAACACCCATAATAAAAAGGACAGATGCAGTGGATTTCTTTTTCTCTCATGGGAGTGCCAGATGTCCTCTCCCGGGGCCTCTCCCTCCCCCAACAAACCCTCTCCCATCTTGCCCAAACTTTCCCCTTCCTTCCCTCCCCTCTCCCCTAGCAAAACAAATGTTTCCTCTAAACAAGATCTACCAAAATCTTACCTGATGTCCAAGTTAAACATAGATACCTTCAGACAGGGGGAGGTTGCTGGGGTCGAGATCTGTGTCCCGTTTGCTTTTTTTGATAATAATTACGTGCAAACATTCCAATGGAAGGATCTATATCTCCATTTCACAGTGACACCACTCTAATGTTAGAGCCTTCGGGCGCTGGTTGTGGATCCAGAACTCCCACCTCTTTATACCCACAATGGGATATCATTCTCCAGTGACTCCCTTCACACCACTTAGAATGCCTATACAGTGGCAAGAGAGTTACAGAGAGTGTAAAAGGTTGACACTGGGCCACCCCAATGGGTCAATGTAATCATTAGGAGACGCCCCACCCACTTCCTTTCACCAGACGGCATCAAGTAGTTTCAAGAGTATTACTGCTGAATGTTCTAATTATATGTCTTGAAATGTTGGACAATCCTTGTTTAAATGTTCACAGTAGCATATACCGTAATGCTGACAATATACATGGGGGAAAAGGACAATATGTTTGCTGTGCCCAGTTTTCCGGGTTTTACAAAAAATATTTTGTGTGCAAAAATCTTTTAATAAAAACATGTTTGAAAAAAAAAAAAAAAAGGAAAAACCACTATTCAGGGAACTGGTCTTTTGGTCGATAAAATACGGGGGGATTTTTTTATAAAACGCCCCAAATATATAGGAAGGTACCAAATTCTTAAAATTTCTCACAGTTTTAAATATTAAAACCACGCCTAACAAAATAGCTAAAATGAAAAGTCTTTCTATGGAAGTAGATTATTTAAAATACTATATAGGAAGAACAGAGGAAAAAATGTAAAATATATCCACAGCCACAAGAACCTAAATGAATGAGGAATGATGCTTCCCCCCCGTTTCAGTTGACACCCCCGAAGTGAGATCATGGGTTGGTTAGTTGCCATGGCAGCTAGAAGTCTAATGCAGGCTTCCACAGTTGTCATTTTAAGGATTTATTACTTTCTTACCCAAATAGGAAGAAATAGAACCACCATCTTGGCACACCCTTTATATAATGCATAAGGGTGTACAAGTAATCGGGCCCCTTTGTGGTCAAACCTCTAGGAGGACTAAATTTGAAAGTAATTTTTTTTTTTTTAAAGTATAAAAATACTAAAAGTTCAAATCACCTTTTTTTGCCATTTTACAAATAATAAAAGGAAAAGTTAACCATAATTTTGGTATTGTGCATGATTAAAATGATCTTTTTAAAATAGAACATAATTTACCAATTTTTTTATTTTTATTTTTTTTAATATTTTTTTTAAGGCCATGTTTCCCCATGGTGCGTACTTTGAGGGGGGGGGGGGGGGTACTAAACATGATATGTCAAGTGAGTAAAATAATGACAGTGAATGACAAAAACGGGTTTTACGGGGGAGAGGGACCGCCCGCAAGGTTACAATCAAAAGGGGAGGGGAGACAGGAGGAAGGGGAGACATGTTTTGGGGTAGTACAGTGGGAGCAGGGTTATTGTAGGTTATAGGCAATCCTGGGAAAAAATGGGTTTTCAGGTTGCTTTTGAACTGGTTGGAGGGCAGAGGTTGATGTGTTGGGGCAGTGATTCCCGAGTGTGGGGGAAAACGGAGAGAAGTTTGGAGACGGTTAGTGAGGAGCGATTTAGAGGGAGAAAGACAAAAAGGTCCCGTGAGGACGGAGATTTCGTGAGGGGAGATATCTGGGGAAATTTGGGCGAGTGTATGGAGGGGAGAGGTTATGGGGGCCTTGTAAGTCATGGTTAGCCCTTGTAAAATTTGCTGAGTATTGGTAGCCCGTGGGGATTTAAGAGGGGGGAGGGGGAGTAGCGAGGGAGAGGTGGATAAAGGGGAGCAGAGTTAAGGAGGTTTGGGGGGGGACGGGATGCAGATGGGAGGCACAGAGAAGGATGTTTCAGTAGTCAAGGCGGGGGGATGACAAGGGCTTTAACGAGCATTTTTTGGTGTCGAAGGTTTAGGAATAACGGGCGGAGAATTTTTTCAGGGGAACGGCAGGCAGAGGTAGGGTTTGGAGTGTGGGGTTTTAAAGGATAGAGCGAAGTCGAGGATTACCCCAAGGCAGGGACTTTCGGGAAAAGGGGAGGTGAGCCCTTTACAGTGATTGAAAGATCAGGTGGAGGGATGGGGGGGAGGGGGGAAAAAATGATGAAACGTTTTTCCACATTTAGTTTTAGGGGACGGGGGGAGAAGAAGGAGGAATTGGACGATAGACAGTCTGGGGTCTGGAGAAAGAGAGGTGACTCTGGGCCGGAGATATAAAATGGGTGTCATCGCATCAGGTGGGAATGAAAGCCATGTGAAGTTGATTTACCCAGATAAGGGGTTGATAGAAAAGAGTAAAGGACCCTGGACTGACCCCTGGGGGACCCCAACAAAGAGAGGCGGGGGGAGGAGGTGGAGCGAGAATTTAGAGAAGCTGAATGTCCGATCAGAAAGGTCGAGGGTCCGGAAGAGCCAGTTTGATGCCCAGGGAGGGGGATTTTTTGCAGGGGGGAAAGGTGACAGTGTCAAAGGCAGAGGGGAAAGTCTAGAAGGGAAGGGAAAAGGAAAAGGCGGAGGGTTTGGGAGTTTTTAGGTCATTGGTGACTTTGGTTTGGGGCAGTTTCGGTAGAGTGGTTGGGTCGGAAAAAGATTGTAGTGGGTCAAAAAGAGGTTGGAGGAGGGGGGTGAGGACGTGAAGTAGATGTGCTGCTTTGGGGGTTTGGAGCAAAAAGGGAAACAGTGGATGGGGGGTAGTTGGACAAGAGAGGAGGGATCAAGGTGGTTTTTTTTTAAAGGGTTGGGAGTGACAGTGCATGTTTAAAGGGGAAAGGGAAAATGCCCGATGTGAGCATAAGTTGAAAAGTGGGTGAGGGCTGGGATGAAAGTGCCTAAGGTCTGGGATAAAGGGGTGATGGCAGTGGGTCCCAAAATTCAGGTGGTGGGTTGGTTTGGACAGTTTTGGGGGAAAGATCATCATGTGTTTTTAAAAAAGTTAAGGGGGGAAAAGGGATTGTGCAGATATAGGGGAAGGCCTGGGGGACTGGGGGGAAGCTTTCTCTGATAAGGTTAATCTTGTGTAGGAAGTGAATCCAAAATCTCTGCTGAAGGAGAAAGGGGGGGAGGGGTGCTGGCGGGCGGAGGAGAGAGTTTTTAAAAATTTTTGAAAAATTGCCCGGGGTTAGAGACGAGAGGATTGGAGGAGAAGTATCCTGTTTGGAGGGTGAGTCAGATTTAAATGTATGTGTGATTGTTTGTTGAGGCAAGGTCGTCGGTTGGAGCGGTTTTTTTCCGCGGCGTTCGCAATTCGGAAAACTCGCCTAGTGTTTAGTGGGTGTGTATGGCCAGGGTTGTTGTTGATTTTGGGGGTTCTGTTGTGTTTGAGGGGAGCGGGCTGAGTCAAGGATGGTGGTGATTGTGTGGTTGTAGAAGTGGTGGCTGGTCTGGGTCACTAAAAGAGGATTTTTTGGGAAAAAGAGGTGTAAGAGAATTCAGAAGAGGGTGAGGGTTGAGGTTTTTTTATGTTCTGTTTAAAAAACCCCCCCCGAAAAAGAAAAGAATTCAAACGCCAAAATATTGTGTTTTTTTGATCATTTCACGTTCCCTAAAAAATGGAATAAAAATGGAATAAAAAGTAATCAAAAAGTCGCATGTATCCCAAAGTACCAATAAAAACTACACTTCAGCTTTTGGAGAGTACTGTAGTATTTTTCTACTTAGTATTCAAGCAAAATTCACCAGAAAAAGAAGAAACCTCTATATTATATTTGTGCACAAGCATGCATGTCTGTTAGTAATTATTTTTATTTTATACATTTAGTTTAGAAATAGCAGCCCTATTTATGTTTTTAAGAGTCACAGAAAATGTTTTATATAGCTTTATTATAAATAGAATATATATATATATATATATATATATATATATATATATATATATATATATGAGTTTGTATTGTGCAAAATAGTGAATTTCACGTTTTTTTCATATACCCTTCCAAAAACATAATACAAGTTACTTAATATCTTATGTGTCTCCTGAAATCCTCCATATAAATATTAAAATTCTTACATTTCAAGGTCATATTTAGATGCATGAAAGAAAAAAGGTAATAACTGCTTAAAAGACATAGAAAGAAACATTTTACTGAAAGTGCTCTGAAAACACCTGGGTTATATGTCAACTAGACTTGCTTGAAACATAAATTGAAACTTACAATAAAAAAAGCTTTCAATTCAATTTACATTAGGGTAAAGCTATAGACTATACAAACTTTAAGTGTGAAGCTGAATCAAGTATGACAATTACAGCATAACAAGACTGATGAGATCCTAACAAGCATGTAATCAAAAACATCCGATTTATATTTACATATAAACTATTATTGGATGAAAGTTAATTTAACTAACCCATTGAATTGCTTTAATCCATTTATAATAACCCAAGGCTCCTACTTGGACAGTCACCCACTGCAGAGGGTGTCACAAGGGGGCATTATTTGTTTTGTGTCCATTAGATTAGGGACGACTTCCCAAGTAGGAGGCTTGGGATCCCTTACTGGAGTTAGTAAATTGCTGTATATATAAGGCTTTCCTGTTGGTAGGTGGGGTTCCACCAGACTTGATAACAGAAAAGGAGCTATTCCTTCCTTCAGAAATAAAAAGGGTTAAATGGTGAGGTTAGAAATCAGGTTTTTAAATAGTGTGTATAGAGGTTAAGAGTTATACATAATAAAAGTTATGTTTTAGTGTTTTATAGATAGAGAACTGATAGAGTTTAAGTTTGCCTATGGCAGAATAGTAAATATAGTGATCAGAAGTCACTCTCTGTTCTCTTGCGAGATTCCCATTTTTTTTGGAGACTAGTAGACAGTTTCAGACGCTTCTGCGCCTCGTCCGACAAAAGGGAGTAACCTCGTAAAAGGGGCATGGTTTCGTGAGGAAAGGGACGTGGCTTAAAATGCACCAGAGTATTGGCGCAGTTTCTGGCGTAAAAGCCAACTTAAAGATGGTACAAACTTAGACTAGACAGTTCTAACCTGCGCCAGATTTATCAACACTGATAAATGTGTCTCATTGTAAGACTGTCTAGTCTAACTTTAAAGGGGTTGTCTCGCTACAAAGAATAGATTTCAAATTGTAGGGAACACAAAATAAAGACATTTTCCAAATATATTGCTTTGTTCCTCTGTTTTCCCTAAGGAGATACAAGTGAATTTATGACCTCCCTGGCTATTTCAGTTGCCTCAGTAACTGACCTGTAAACAATTCTCCCCCTGCTGTTTGTTGAATGAGATAACAGTGAGTGATGTCATCACACAGGTCTTGGCAGTGTCCTGTGCTGCTCAGCAGTAAAAAGCTTGATTTATGTAAAATAAACAGAACTGTAATTAGGGCTTTTGTTTTGGGGATCAGATAAGAAGTCCTGTTAGTAGTTTGAAAAGCTAATCTGATCTAATTAGCATCTGAAAGCACAGCATCTCATGGAGCTGTACAAGCATGGAGTTTATGCAAATGAGTCAGTCTGAACCAGGAAGTGACAGAGTATTTCATTCATGCATTCTCTGAAACTCTGAAGGGAGACCACTCCTTTAAGTTGTCTAAGAGTTAGACACTATTGATAAATCTGCCCCACTATGTATATTTTTGATTACATTCTGCAAATCAGATTGTTTAGTCAGGAGTGATGTGTGTTGAAAATGGTGTTTTGCATGGAGATGAAATATGTGTTAAAATACATGTGTATAAACCTCTGCATATATTCTGAGAATTCATTTTTGTTTTGATTAGTAATCCCCCCTTTTTTTTTTCCTCTCCTTTTCTCTTTAGTTTACTTTCTTAGTTTTCTTCACATGAAAAAGTGTTTTACTTCATTGTTCATGTGTTGTAGTACTGTGTGTAACAAATATAAATATTTTTACTAAAGTATACATATATAATTTGTTCAACAAGTAAAAGTTTAGAGATTTGGTATCTTTCATTGATTTATCTATTGGGAATTTTTTGGTAAAAATTCTGACTAGTGCCTTCAGTGTTATACATACCTTTGGTTTCAGGCCTACTCTTGGTTTGTCAAAGTTCACATGCACCTTAAAGGGATATTCCCACCTCATTTATTAGGTTTAAACATGTAGGCAAAGCTGATTAAAGACTACTACCACATACATTACGGTTTAAAATTTTCTTCATTTCAGAGTAAGGACAATTCGCATTTCCTGCTTGTTCACACAAGCTTCCATAGGTTATTAACCACTTTACTCTGCTCCTTTCTCTGACATCAGTCGCTGTCTCTGATGTTAGCTTTCTGCTTAGACTTAAACCCTTTAGTCCAGAGGGAAACCTTGTGTCATTCTGTCAGGTCTGTAGAGCACCTATCTGCAGAACTGACAGAGTCACTCAGCAGCTAACGGTATGTCTTGGCAGCATGTAAGGATTTCTCTCTCACTAGAAGCTACCTCTTATGATAAGTATAGCTCTGCTAGCTCACATTTATAGCCAGACATCCTGCTTGAACAGTGTAAATGTTTTTCACAACCCCTCTATCACCAATGTCAGGCACAGCTTGGAATAGAGGTAGCAAAGCTGAAATGTCAGTTATTGCTGTAGACCTGCCCATAGCCTGCACAGGAAGTGAGAGCTGAAGAGGCTGTGAAGAGTCAACCAGATGGGAAAACCTCTTTAATAAAGTATAGATCAAGCTTTACCCTTGATGTGATGTTATTTTGCACCTTTTGACTTATGTTCAAATTACATAATATTTATTCATATAAAAAGTCCATCTACTTTGTGTAACATTGATTTAATTAGCAAACAATTCATATCATATAATTTTTCGGACTGCAAACAACAAGGTTAAGTTCACATTAATGTGTCCCTCTGTGGGCAATATGGCCCTTATTTACTAAGCTGTTTGCATCAAAAAAGTGTGTCACATTCTACAAAAGGTGACGCATTTTGGTGCAGCATGTGGCAGATACATTTATTATGGGCTTGATACACTTCCTGCACATTACTTGACATGTGGCATGGCTTAGTCAAAAGTGAATGCAGCCATGCTGTGTCAAAAATGTGCCAAAATTCTGGTGTAGTTAGTAAGCCAACAAAAAAAAATCAAGTCTAAAAAGTTAGACAAGTCTAAAGTAAGAAATCTGGTGCAATTTTACACTGCCTGTGTACATTTACGCTGTGTAACAGCGATAGTAAATGAGGGCCAATATGTCTGAATATCTGCTAGTAGACATATACTGGGGCTTAGCTTTGCTTTAAATAGAGAAAACAGTTGTCTCACCATGGTACTCTAATGCTCTTCTGTTGCTGATGGAAAAGGGAAGAAATGGAGGGTAGTTAACTCTTTGGTGTACTTTTCTAAAGCAGACTTAGGTTAGTTGCCACATATCCATAGACTGAAATACTGTAGAGTAAATGTAGACAAATCTTGATTGATTGCTCTGTTTTTAGATTAGCAATACACGCTTTTCTATCTAACAATAAAATGATGTAACGAGCAAGTGTAGTCATAATTAGGTTTACTCTATTCTTGTCTATGGATACATGCCAGCTACGCCACAGTATATATTTTAGATACCTGTTAGCCGGTATTTAGAGGATTTTCCCACAGAGGGTAATATTCAAATATGAACCTACCTAATACATTAAGGTATGTTTCTATGTATTGGCATAGTATTTTGGATTAGACAACCTTGTGTCCACATTTATAAGTTCTTTTAGAAAGTTCTTAGCTGGTTTATTGGAATTGTGTATTGCTTTCCCCTCCAATAGCCTGTCACTCACCTAATAAGGAGTAGAAGCATGGAAGACTGAGGGCAGAAGAAAATCACATGGTCCATCTAGTCTTACCTTCTATTGTTTACTTTGTATTTTAACTTAGGATACATACTTGTTTATCCTAGGTAGGTTTACATTCACTATATGTTGTTTCCAACCACATTTGCTGGAAGTTTGTCCCAAGCATCTACTACTACACTTTCAGTAAAATAATATGTTCCAACATTGCTTCTGATTTTCCCTCTAGCTAATTTCAGGTTGTGCCCTCTTGTTCTGGTGTTTGGCTTCTCATTAAAGACACTTCACAACTGAACCTTATTCAAACCTTTAACATATCTCAAAAATCCAGTTATGTCCCCTCTTTCCCTTCTTTCCTTCAGGCTATAAAAATGAAGGAGGACTTGTATGAAAACTTTCTAGGTGTTATACTTTCTTTGTTGCCCGTAGCAACCAGTCAGAGCTTCCATTTCATATAGTGCTCTGAAAAAAAGAAAGGGGGCTCTGATTTCTATGGGCAACAAAGAAAGTCTTACACCTAGACAGTTTTCATACATGTGGCCTGAGGCTACATCCCCACTGCAGACGACAAATACCGGTCGGTTTACCCGGCCGGTATTTGTAATGTTTTGTGGCTGTCCACACGGCCGCGCGGGGGGGGCGTCTTTTCTCCGCGATGATCGGAGAAAAGCCCTCCCCCTTCACAAGCACAGATTCTGTCCGAAAACCAGACGGAAGATCATGCTTGTAGAATGTTTTGCGGCCAGACCGCAGGCGGAAAAACCGCCGGACGGAAAAACCGCCGGACGGAAAACCCGTGCAGTGGGGACTGCTGCACGGGTTTTCGATAGAGCACCATTGTGCTCATTTTCGGCCGGTTTTTCAGGCAGTCTGCAAAACCACAAACCGCCTGAAAAACCGTCCGAAAACCTGTTCCGTGGGGACATGCCCTTAAATACTTTAGGTCTCTTCCTTTCAAAAAAATCACTGAAAACTAACACCAAACTCTAATTCTAAAATTTACCTTTTATTACTTGCCTATAAAAAATAACCGAGTTCAAAAAGGGTTTGGATGCATTGCTGGAGAGGAATAATATAACAAGTTATAGGGACTAGGAGTCTGGAGAGGGGTCATTGATCCAGGGATTTTTCTGATTGCCAGATTGGAGTCAGGAAGGAATTTTTCCCTAAAATGGGGACAATTGGCTTCTACCTCATTGGGGGTTTTTGCCTTCCTCTGGATCAACACCTTAGCACAACAGGCTGAACTAGATGGACGACTTGTCTTTTTTTAGCCTTACAAACTATGAAACTATGAAACTAAAAAGACTTATAAATCTGTGGCAAAAACCACTCTGACAACAATGATGAATCTATCTCTCATATGTGACCCTACACAATCCTATAAATAGGCCGGGTAGTTGTCCCAAAAAGGACGGCCCCACCTCTGGAGGCTCGCCCTAGGATTCACCTATTGCTTCCCTGACCTACCAGTCCTTCTGTAGCCCAAGCAAAGAGATAAGCTCTCTCAAAGAAGATTGATAGACAACATCAAATTTGGGTACAGCCAATATACTAGGTACAATCACCATAGAAAGTTAAATAATCCAATTACTGGTATAGACGATGGTTCTCTTAAAACATTTTGGCAATGTAGGATCAACATACAAAAATAAATTTTAGAAAATATTTCATAAGGGGAGACGTTCTAGTAAAGCAAAAAGAGACAATCCTGTCTCATTTTAGATACGACCTTATTGCTTCCAGCGTTCTCCTTTACATCCCTTCGTCCCGACACGTTTCCCCCAAATGATGGAATAGGGTTAATCAGGGGATTATGGACGATCCAATAGTGTAGATCATGATGGTTTTAGGCAGTGATATTTGCCACTTGATGATGACAAAACTGCAAACCGCCTGAAAAAACGGCTGAAAACCCGTGCCGTGGGGACATGCCCTTAAATTCTTTAGGTCTCTTCCTTTCATTCAGCTATTGTGGGATAAGACAAGGCAAGCACTACAGAAAGCTCTTCTAAACTGTAACACTCATGTTTGCAACATTTATGTTTTCATATGCTAAATATATGTGTACTGTATGCTTGATAGATTTTGCTCTGACTGGTATCCCATCCGTGAAATTTTCATACATACGTACAGACATGGAATCGATTTTTCCCATGCTTTCCGTGTTACTTTTGTCTGTTATTGAAGTGTTTTACATGTCATACCTAAATACTGATTTTTAGAAGTTTTACATCAAAATATGGTAAAAGCCACAAATACACCTACATCTGTGTACCATTTTTGTATACTGAACAGTTTTCACTGACAGGGTTTTGTGGACTAGCTTGCATACATTTAATTAGGCCAACATCATTCTGTCAAAGTAATAACATGTTTGCAAACTTGAAAGTATCATAGTACCTTCCAAAAAACTGTGTGTACAGTTGAAACATAATGCAGGTTTTCTTTAACCCCTTACATCCCAGGCCTGAAAATGCCTTGATGACCAGCCCTTTTTTCAATTTTTGCCCCCTTACGTTTCAACAGTCGTAACTTTTCAATTTTTTCAATGACGCGGTTGTTTGAGGCCTTGTTTTATATGGGAGAAGTTGTATTTTTGGGGGAATAGTTTGAGTTTACATATAAATTAAGGCAGAATTTTTTTTCCATTTTTATGTATAGGTTTTTTGTTTGTTTTTTGTGTAATGAAGGCACAATTATTTTTATTACATATTTACTTTTTATTATTATTTTATAATTTATTTTATTTATTTTTCTACATTTTTTAGGATTTTTACTATTTTATCTATAACTATTTTACATTTTATTTTACACTTGGTAATATATTGGCATATTTGTATATGCGAATACATTACTTTCTGTGTCAACATGACGCAGGCAGCAGTCAGGGCAGCACACAGTGTGTCCTGACTGTAGGCTTGTTATACAGACAGGCCTCTGGCTCACCGGTAGTCCTGTTCACCCGATGGAGCAGAGGAATGCCCTTTGTTTATGCCGTGGTCATGGACTGCAGCAATCAAAGGGTTAAACAGAAAAGAGGACCTGCACCGCCCATCGTCTCTAGTCGGGTAGTGGTCGTTAACGAGTTGAAAAGGATTGCTCAGGATTTTAAAAAAAAAAAAAGGAAAAAAAAAATTTGCTCCTCTGTGTAAAACATCACCACTTTTGTCCAGATGGTGTGTGAAATCTGATATTATTGCTCATTCCTATTTGAGTGAATAGGACTTAATTGCAAAAAAAAATAAATAAACCTTAGGACAACAGCTTTGCAAATTCTGAACAACTCCATATAAGCAAAACTTGAGAAATATAATATGTCGCTAAGTCACATCAATTATTAGTCATAAACTGTAAAGTGCTTGCTAAAGTAGTCTTATGTGTCAAATGCTCAAATTGTTTTGGAAATCACCTGTTCTGATGAGTTTCTGACAGCCTTACATATTTTTCATTATACAGTATTAATACAGAAATAGGTACCTTAGCATTAAATGTTCAATGTTAGATTCACATCATTTGGGCTCAGGAGCTTCTGTCACAAGTTCCATCAAAAAGTGAACACAATTGTATAGTGGAATAGAAAAAGGTAAATACATTACTTTCTGACAAACGTTAACACTTTAGAGCTCTGTAGCCTTGTTCACTGCTGTTTATAAACCTTCATCCCTAAGGTCCCTCTAATAGGCTCAGCTAGGACTAGCAGAGCCGATATGCCAATCACTGCTGTCCAAGCACTTACAGCCTAACCAGGAAGCGGGTGCCTGAAGCTGCCTGTGGCTCTGTAAAACAGCATGGTGAGATAACCCCTTTAAAGGGAACTTGTCACATAGATTATGCCCCCTTGCTGAGGAAAGCACAAGCTAGTGTCAGACCTGCTGTTTCCAGCGCTGTGCCCCTTATTCTGTAAGATGCTGTAGTTTTAGAGTATTTAATGCTCAAATCTTATTTATGAGCAGGTGTTAGCGCCGCCGACCTGACAGTTATTCACAGGTTTCTACCTATTCAAAATAATAGATTAATCAGTTGTGAGGTGGACGGCGCTAGCCTGACATGCGCGGGGTATGAAAAAAATGGACTCTTCTAATGACTCTTTTCTGACTGAAACCTGCATATTTGAGCACTAAATACTCTAAAACAACAGCATCTTACAGAATAAGGGACACAGTGCTGGAAACAGCATGTCTGACACTGGCTTGTGCTGTCCTCCGCAAGGGGGGCAGAATCTATGTGACAGGTTCTCTTTAAGAAAATTCATGGATTGCAATCCTCCTAACACACTGCAGAATGCAATCCAAGTTGCTTTTGATAAGGCTTATTAGGGTAAATATAAATTCCGTGTTGTTTTCCAGTGGGCCGAGTAATTATGGTTATACCACCTTGAATAAAAGCTGACAGGTAACTGCTAGCTTAGGGAAATAGGGCTGGCTATTCTGTTACGATAATCAATTTTATTGCGGTTTGAAATTCTGTTTTGAACAGTGACAGTTTCAAGCCTGTAATGTTCAGGAAAATCAATAAATTGGCTAGACTGCAATCAGCTGGAAGCAATCGTGTAATTTGATGTAATACTAATGCTTTCATTCAAAATACTGTTGTAAGCTCCTTTGTGTATTCTGTTCATTAGAAATGCTCATGTTCATCACTGATAAGCCTTGCAAGTTGTGAAGGAATTTATCATCTTCTCATTTTTCCTTTTCTTTATTTGATTTCTAATCAGAGGTATGATTGTCATGTATAAAGCAATACTATGGTAAAATTTGTTTACTGTCATATTAAAATGAAATAAAAACCTGTAATAATAACACAAGATTTATTAAGACGCTGAATGAATCCAATGGGGTACAGAAATAACACTATATAAACATAAAGGTAAATGTGAGAAAATATGACAAGTGATTTGTAGTGCATGTCAGGCAAGAAACAGTGAAAGGTAAAATACTTCCTGCAATAATAAAAGAATAAATGGGGAAAAGCAAAATGAATTATTTTAATATGGAACAAGAAAATGCAGCAATGAGATATATGGGTGCATTACATGAGTTGTTATAAGAAAATGTCCCTAAAGTTCAGAGAAAGGGGACCTAAACCCACTTTTTTTATTATGACTAAGTCCAGTACAATAAATGTACTCAATCATATACAGCTGAGTCACATTAATATGATCACTTGCTGCTTTCGGCTCTGGCAGCGTGTAGCTCATGAAGGCTTTATTGGGTATATAAGATTTGTGAAAGGCTGTCTACACCCACGTGACTTGTTGGGTAAAAGGGTCAGTTTATCACAGTTGCAAAAAGAGATGATTATTGACTTTTGGGCCAAAAATGGTAGTATTTCTGAAACTGTACAGCTTGTTGAACGTGCAACATGACTGGACAAATGGCCCCTTTGTGAATCAGCAATATACTGCAGAGCACCACATGCCATTGATGTGAGAGGAAAATTCGGATATGAAGGTGGATGAGGTCAGATCGACACATTGCAAGAGAGCAGCTCAACACCAAAATTAATCTATGTGACATAGCTAGAAATGTCCAACAGTGACCAAACCGTACAAGTACTCTTCATGGTGTTTGCGCTATACATCTCTCCCCACACACCCTCCAGCTGCTGTGGGATGCACTGTAGTCAGCATGGCTCCAGATACGTATGACGACCTACCAAGTCCTTACTGAGTCACTCCCAGCCCGTTGAGCTGCTGTCCATACCGCACACAGCGCTTCCTCAGAATATTAGCTGGTGCTAATAATAATGTGACGTGACTATGTATTAACATCATATGGAGGTCGAATAAAATAACTGGCAATGCAGTGAGAAAACATTACAAAATGGGGGCACTGAAGGACGTTAAGGGCATGTCCCCACGGCATGGGTTTGCGAACGGTTTTTCAGACTGGTTGCGGTTTTGCAGACTGTCTGAAAAACAGGCCGAAAATGAGCACAACGGGCTCCTGTGGAAAACCCGTGCAGCAGTCCCCACTGCACGAGTTTTCCACCTTGCGGTTATTCTGCCCGTGGGCCGCCCGAAAAACATTCAACATGCACATTCTTCTGTCCGGTTTTCGGACGGAATCTGTGCTTGTGAATGTGAAGGGGGAGGGTTTTTCTCCACTCATCACGGAGAACAGCGCCCCGCCCCCTCCCGGTTTAAACCCGACCTATTTGCCCTTTTGCCATGTGAACAGGCCCTAATCATGCTTTAACGCTGCACATGGCATGTCTTCTCTTCCCATTTGCTAATCCCACTAATGTTACAGTGATAAAACGAAACTCTGGCGGTATTACTGGCAAATTTTGAATGCTGAGCCATGCTCAAGCAAGAAAGAACTTGTTCTTTTTTCATTTTCTTTCCCAGCTTTAGTACTATGTCTGTTATGGCATAACAATGAAATAAGGGAGGAAAACCTTTATTTGACATTCTCTCTGTTATCCATGAGGAAATGCCTCTGCAATATGTTAATCTCACTCTGGAGGATCGTGATCATCAGTGCATTAGATAGACCACACCTTGATCAGTCTAAGAGATTATGTAAGAATGGTTAAGGAGTGTAAAGGGAGTGAAGTCAGAAAATGTGTACTGAATAATCCATGGATGCGTTGAGTGCAGATTTATAGCGCAGGAAGACTATAGAGAATATTTACTGGGCTAATCAGAATACACGAGAGTCAAACAAGTGTTGGAAACCCAGGTTGAGGGCATCGAATCGACCATTGGGAGAACAGCAGTTTTCTGGTACATTTCCAAGATGCTCGTGTCCAACAAACACTGTAAGCATTTTTTCCCGAGACGATATCAGCCAGCCACCTACTTGGGCAACCTACCAAGGATTACCAATAGGCGGTCTGTAGCCATGCAAGCCAAATGGTTACTGTTCACCTGGTATCTGATTACAGATGGCTATAACCAAGATGAGTTACCATAATAACTGGAGAGTTTACTCTGCATGGTGTAACATGTTCTGCAGCAGGCAATTTTACTTGAATGGCTTATGAGCTGTAACTGAAAGCTGTTTATACAAACATATTCTCTGTGCTGAATGCATGGAGCTGAACTAAACCTCAGGAGCAGCCGTTACATCTGGAAGATGTTAAACACATAGTTCGACATGTCGGAAATGAGGTGCCGTCACAGCAGTTTTAAGGTACATTAAATTGTATATGTGCCCGAAGAAGAACCCGTCAAAAAAAACGTTTGGGGGTTTGCATAGCTTTTTGGGGCGCCTCAAAAGGCCATAGCCGAAAAAGGGTCATATAATTGCTGCATATTTTTTGCGCTAAATTGGCGCACTAAAATGACTGCCCGGTTTTATGTACATGGGCTTGGGGTTTTTGGGGTAGACAGTTTTATTTTTATAGAGAATAGGGGGGTTTAAGTTTACATTCACCCTTTTTTTTGACGGGATTTACTAAAAAAGTCTAAAAAACATGGCATCTTTTTTTATGATACTTCCCACTTTAAATGTTTGCAGGTGTAGCTATAAGGGAAGTCATTTTAGTGGTTTTGGTGGGCTATGAGTGTGAATTAGGCTGTCTGCAAAGATATCCCTCATTACTCTTATGGATAATGGGGTGATTTATCAGACTTGCAAAAAGGGATGATTATATTGGCTTTCGGAGAGCATTATTCTGGAAATGCCAAGTTTGTGAACTGTTTGTGTGCTGTTGTGGTAAAAGGTTATGTACTGAGTGCTGGACAAATAGCACCCCGTAACAATATCGACAAAATGAACCGGGGGCTACCAAATGTCAAAAAACTTTGCAAAGCCCCACGAGTAGGGGCTTTGAAGCAGACAGATGGTCACTGCATCTCTGCTAATGAAGTTGCATAGACATAAAAAGGCTTCAATTTTCATGGCAGCGTCGGAACCGGACTTTCACTGATTGGCAAAAGGCTGCCCTCTCAGATTAGTCAAATTTTTGAACAGATAGACATTGGCGTATCAGGCAAGAAACATTCCCTGCAACCATTGCTGAAAAG